>JANBXI010000013.1:65168-173404 GCA_024271845.1 Cryptococcus sp. VH57_BW
CCCCCCCCCCCCCCCCCCCCCCCCCCCCCCCCCCCCCCCCCCCCCCCCCCCCCCCCCCACGCCAGCAAGCACCGCGCGCACCTTCCATGGTCGCTTCGTCCTGTGGGGTGACACGAGAACATGCTTGCCCGTCAAGGGGTTGACTGTGAGGGACCGGGGCACAATCAGCTTCGGCTCTTGTGCCCCCTACTCGAAGGATGAAATGAGGGACGGGGGGGACGCAGGGACGTAGGGACGGGGGGGGGGGGGGAGAGAGAGAGGACGTACAGCGCCGGTGAGGATGCTCGGAAGGGTCAAATGTGGGGATTCCAAGACGATCGGGAGACATGATGGATGCAGTGCACTCAAGCAGACAGCCGGTTGAGGTCGTTTCGGAGATGCAAGATGGGGCAGGGCGAGAGCGGAATGCGAATATACGACACGACAAGACGGCCTCGCATATGGCTGCCATCTCGGCGCCGGCGCCGGCGCCTTTGGGCTGCGCTGGTAAAACAAAGGCACTACTCCCGGCCCGCGCCGCCCGCGCGCCGGCACAAACGCAGAATCCAGCGCCACTCCGAGCTGCAGTCTCTGCTTCTTTGGGCATGAAGCGCAGTGTCTACCCATATACGGTATGATCATGTAGTCCATCGCGCATCTATCTATCCAGCACCCCTATAAGAAGAGATGAAAAAGGGAAAAAATACGATGCCAGACGGGAAATAGGAGAGGGGGGGGAGGGGAGCGATGCAACTATAGGGGTGGTGGTGGCACATACAGGGTGATTATACCGAGAGTTGACACGGGAAAAAAGAGAGAAACGAAAAAGACGGTCGAGGCCGACAACTATATGTGGTGGGTGGAGTGGCCAGCGCCGCGAGGAGATCTCGGGAATATCGGCGAGGCAGAGGGATGAGGGATGGGCGACGGGCGAGCCGCAGTGGGAGAAGGGAGGCGACGGGCCAGCCGCGGTGGGAGTAGAGGGCGACGGGCAGAGCGCAATGGGAGAAGGGGGAGACGAGGTGGGAGCGAGCGAGAGCCTACACAGCCCGTTTACTTGGCGCCCCATGACCACCAGCTCGACTTCTTCTTATCTGGTGCGGGGTCGTACACCTTCTGCATCTCCCCGAGGAGCACGTCGAACGCCACGACTGAATGTGGGAAGGAGCTTGTCAGGGGATCCCATGACTCTATAGGGCACAACACAAGCACTCACCGACGTTGGAATTGTCCTTGGCACTCGACTCGACAAAGCCGGCACCGAGCTTCTTGGCGAGAGCCTCGCCCTCCTCCTTGGTCACCGATCTGTCCGCCCCATCCTCACGTCAGCTTGGTGTCTTGTACCACGGCAAAAGAAGAGAGCTCACCGCTCGTCTCGCAGATCGGTCTTCTGCCCCACGATCACGCACGGCACCTTCTCCAACCCCGCGTAGTCCAGGATCTTGTCGTAGATGGTGGGGACCATCTCGAAAGACTGGCGCGAGGTGATCGAGTACACGAGCATGTACCCGTGGACGCCAACCGCGTACTTCCCCGGGAAAAGGGAGTACTCCTCCAGCCCGGCCGAGTCGACAATCTCGCACTCGTACTCCACACCATTGTGCTTGACCGTCGTGTGGGACGTGTCTTCGATGGTGGGGTAGTACGACGCAGTGTACGTGGGGGGCGCCACGTACTGCTGCGTCAGCGAGGTCTTCCCGACCGAGGTGGAGCCCATGATGACGACCTTGCGCTTGAGGGCAGCAGAGGACGACATGGTGGTCTTGGGGGCGTCGGGAAGGCTCTGCTGCGTGGGTCAGCACAGTCTCGAGGCTCGGCACGCGACAGACATGACGCACGTATGGAGGAAGCGACGAGGTGGGAGAGTCCGGGTAGAAGGAAGGGGACGGGCGTTTGCGTGGTGGTGTTTTGCGGCAGGCGGTAAAGTTGGGGTCGTACGGTTCGTACGGCGAGAGGGCGGGAAAGTGCGAGGTGTGGTCGAAGGAAGGAGATATGGGCGTGTCGGGTGGCGAGGGATGGCGGGGGAGACGTTTGTGGTGGCGATAGGTGGTGGTGTGTGGGACGAGAGCGGGGAGATTTATAGAGCGGGGAGAGTCGCGGGCGGAGTGTGCGGCGGGGGAGAGCATGGCAGCGAGGGCGCAAGGAGTCAGCGCGTGTTCCAGAGCTTGGTTGGTCGGCGTGGGCGCGGCGGTCTGTGCGAGAGCTAGATATGAAACTAATGAAAGCGCCCGAGCACGGGCCAAGCAACGGATCACCCCGGAGGACCCGAGCGTATCAGACAGGGCGGCGGGGCGGCCCGGCGCAGGGAGGTGGGGGGCGTCGACAGGGAAGAAGGAACATAGTCATGTTCCAACGAGACGCGGAGAGAGGGCGCAGAGGCAAGTGGCGGGTCGCGAGTCGCGAGTGGCCAGCCAGAGGACAATGGAAGGGGGGCGGTAAACCAAGGGGGGGGGCGGACAGCCAGCAGCTGCACAAGGCAGGCTATATACACCTGTCCACGCCATAGCGGCCCGAACCTCCTCGTCCCACTCCTCCCTTCGACCCACAGGGGACCACCTGCGCATGTCACCGCTTCCGCAGCTTCGCGCAGCCTCGCGTTCACCACGAGTCCGGGGGAGAGGTCATGAAACAGCGCATCGTGCGGGGCATACGCCAAAAGGCGTGCGCGACGCGTGACGTCGTCGCGAAAGGGAGTGATGCGACACACTGATAGGCCCCGGGGATCACAGCGGGGGGGAAAGGGGGGGGGGAGGGTGGAAGTTGATTGGGCCCCCATCAGTAGGAGGGATCGCCGCCGCGCCAGCCGAGGTGTAAACGGGGGTGGAAGCGCATGGCAGCTTCGGGTGCAAGATACCGGCCCGGAGCTTGAAGGTGGGGAGGGACGAAACGCATGCGGACACTCCGAGCAATATCCGGATGCCGGCAGAGGGCCAACCGAGCAGGGTGGGGGGGGGGGGGGGCACGGAGGTTGGTGTAGATCCGTGGAGTAGATACGGGAAGCCAAAAGTGAGTGGGTGGCTGAAACCCAAACCTAGACAGTGAGCACCGGCCGGAGCGGGAGGGGAGAGGAGAGAGGCTCGTCTCCTGACTTCCGCCCGTCCAGATCGGACCGTCGCCGCGGATGGAGGGTGGGAGGGGGTGGGGGGAGGGGGGGGGGGAGCCGATACGAACGACGCCCGGATGCAAGCACACCGAACGCAAGTGCCGCCAACATCAAAACCGGCGCATGCAGGAAGGGAACTCACGTGTGGGGGAGGACTGCGTGCTGGGGCGAGCTGGGGCGAGCGGGAGCGGGCGGGAAGGCTGGCTCCGTGGGGTGGGGTGAGGCGAGACGCGGGTGGGCGGCCTCACTGGTGCGCGGGAGGGTGGCGGTGGGCTCGCTGGTGGTGGTGGTGCGCGAGCAAGGGTGGGAGGAAGGCTGGTGGGGGCCGGAAGTGTGAGGCGGCGGGAGGGAGGTGTAGATGTGGAAGAGAGATTGAGGACGGGATGTGGGCTGCTTATATGCAGCGGCGCGGATAGAGTTTGGGAGCGGGTGGGTGGGTGAGTAGCTGTGGGGCGGGGGAAGAGTGTGGCGAGGCGCGTATGCGTGGCCGAGGGGGGGATCACGGGGTGTGACGGTGGGAAAGCGAAAGGAGGGAGAGAGGTGGGTGGGGTGGGGAAGGGGCGGGGGGGAGGGGGAGGGGGAGGGGGCGGGGGCGGGGGGAGGGGCTGGCCGGAGCTGGCGCTGGCGCTGCGCTGGGAGAGGAGGGCCAGGGCCCAGGGCCAATCAGACAGACAGACGCCTCGCGGTTGATCCCGTAACGCCCTCGCCTGGATCAGCGCCGGGCCCGACCGTCAGGGTCACGCCTCGCATCCACCGTCACCATCACCATCACATCACCATCACCATCACCATCCCCCATCACATGCGAGCAGCCTCCGCAGCCGCCCGCGCGCTCACCATCATCCGATCGGGCCTACTGCATGCATCGGCTGTACTCGATGACGCACCGCAGCTCTTCATAGACACCCACTCTGCCGCGTCATACATGTCCCACATACAATCTCACCACCGCACCTCCACCTTGCCCGCCCGCGCCAGCATCCGCACCCCCTTGAACGGCTTGTACATCACGTCCCCTTGCACCTTGAGCTGGTCCACCCGCAGGTTCGAGAACGACTGGTGCTGGATCGTAAAGTCGACGTCGAACGCGGGCGACGGCATCGGCTGGGCCTCGCTGCGCCATCGAGCAAGTCAGTCGGCATTGTAACTCGGCGACGATCGTCGCGTCCGTACCGTCCGACTCACGTAGAAGTGAACGACCCTGTGAGGCTCGGAGCTCGCTCCGTGCTCACCACTGAGCCGAGATACCACCGCAACACGTGCGTGTGCGGGTCAAACTCCCACGTCCCGCCCCCTACAAACCCGTCCCCGACACCATCCTCCTTGTTCCCCGAGTGGGTGTGCAGCGGCCGCCGGTCGCCGTTCGCCGTCGCGCTCACGGACGTCGTGCCCTTGCCGAGGTAGATGGAAATCGAGATGTCTTCGAGCGGGCGGGCGTTGAGCCGCGGTGTGAGGGTGAGAGAGAAACGCCCTGGAACGAGAGTCAGCCTGGTATGCACATGTGTGTTTCGTACGAACAGAAACCGCTCACCTCCGTGATCCTCGACCACCATCCCCGCTTTGATCTGGATCGGCAATTGGCTCTTCGAGCTCCCCACCGCGGCTTCATACTCGAGCAGCCGGAACTTGCCGTCCGGCGGGATGAACGACAGGACCCGGTCTTTCGCCCACTTGCCGTTCCTGCAGCGCGGAGCCGCTGTCAGCAAGAAGAATGGGTCATCGGCAAGGCTCAGCGGCGCGCGATAGGAGCTTACCGGATGCAAGGGTGGAATGCGCAGTTGTCCATCACCTTTGGGTTGGCAAAGTTCAAAAGCAAGTCTGGGTTGCCCGAGAGCCGCGAGTTGCAGTTGATCCTACCCCAGATTGCCGACGAGAGGACGTTGCCTCTCCTAGATGGATGTTCACTACGTCAGCTCCTGTGGGATGCATGCGCAGCACGAATCAGGGGGCATACCGGTCCACGATGGCGTCGAGAGACTCTTCAATGTCAAAGTAGATCTCGTTCGTAGAATGCCGCACACCAGGACGACGCCATGGTATGGGTGCGCTGAACGGAGCCGTCGACGGGGTTTGTAACCTATGTGACGATCCTCCATGTCAGCCTCATCCAGCGTGACTTACATTCTCAGAGCTCACCCAGACACTCCAGCAGCGGTGAAGATCTTCCGGACCAAGCTTGGAGGCAGCACAATCTCCTTGAGCATGTTGGTCTCCATCGTCATGGGATGGCCCTCGTCTAGCATCTCTTCGATCAACTGCACAGTGGCGATATCAGTCAAGCTTCCCACTGGTGTGCTGAGGCACTGCATCACGCTTACCATGTAGACTGTGTCAAAGTTGTCTTTGATCGTCGCTTCTGTGACCTCACCAAGGTAGTCTCGAAGGGTGTCGAGGAACGAGTCGAGGAAAGAAAACGCAAACAGGGGATTGACTGTTTGGTTGTCAGCCCATGACAAACTACCAGGCAGGCATCAGATCACTCAATAACTCACCCTCTTGTCCTACAGGCACCAAAAAGCACAGCCCATCCCTCTCGAGATGACACAGCCCCGCCCCCGCCAACGCCATCCGCCCGTCCCCGCCCACGCCCACGCTGCTCAGCGTATTCACCCACAACACCGGCTCAAGCTCCTCCTTCCGCCTGTCGGGCGAGATCTTCCGGCGTGCAGAATTGAATGCGTCGATGTGGAGGGAGGGGTAGGACGGCGGGTGGGATGGGAAGTTGGAGGAGATGAGGGGTTTGCTGCGTGGAGGGGTGGGTGTTAGCTGTTTGAGGGGCGCGGGCAAGGGGGGGGGGGTTGCTTGTGTGGTAAGCTTACCCGTTAGGGTCAAGAATGATGATGCCGTCTATCCTTGCCATGGTGCTCGTCTTGTCGTGGTGCTGGGGCGTGTTACCATCGAGAAAGACAATCAATAGCATTGTCACTGCGCTCCCCGACACCATCGCCCATCCATCGCTCGCTCTCTCTGAGCCGGGCGGGCACCGCCGCTAGCACCCACTGCGGGGTCCCCGGCCTACCATCTTTGACAGCTGTAATTTTCTTCTGCGCGCACATCAAAGGTCTTCTTCAAGTAGTGCCCTCCGACTACCGCATTCACCAAAACCACCTCAGCCAGAGCAAGCGACGGCCCACCACCCACCATGGTCGACACCCTCAACTTTCTTGTGCCTTCCCTCCACCCAAACACCCTCATTGATGTGTCTTTCCCCGTGCCCAAGCTGGGCATGACCAGCACGCTGCCCACAGCGTCTGAGCCTCTGGTGCACCACGTGCCGGTCAAGTATGGCGAGCACCAGCCGTTAGGGGGGATCAAGAGGATGACCAGTATAGGGAAGAACAAGGTGATATAGATTCGATGGAAATCAAATAGTGCAGGACACTGACAGCGGAACACTCATACAGATCATAGTCGCGGACGACAAGTTCCAGGTGTCGACTCTTGAGCTCTCACCCATAGAGACAGAGGCGCCTAACCCCCCCGTGGTGACATACCAGGAGAGTGTAAAGGGCAGGTCAAAGGACATATGGGCAGGTCTCATCCCCGTACAAAAGTGTGTAGCTCCGTCGCACCCCCTGTCACCGCGCTGCATCACGTATTCTGACTTGGCCTCGTAGCGGTACCATCTCTGCACTCACCTCTGGCCTCCTCACCTTCCACCCTACCGCGACCACCACGCCCTCATCCTCCCGCACCGTCCCCTCTCCTCTCGCATGCCTCGCCTCCACCCCTCTCGCGCCCGGCCACTTCGCTCTCGGCGGCAAGGAAGTCGATATCTCCATCTACGACGTCGAGCGCGCCTTCTCCTCTTCGTCAGTCGCCTCTGTCTCCGCCGGCGCCGACGGCAAGCGCAAGAAGAACGCGCTCGAGCCAGGATGCATCTGGCAAGCCAAGAACGTGCCCAACAACTCGCTCCAGGTGCGCCCGCCCGTATACCACCTCGCGGTGACCTACCTGGACTCTCCCGACGCGCTCGTGAGCGGGACAAAGATGGGGACCGTCAGGCGGTTCGATACGCGCCAGCGGAAGCCGGTGGCGGACTGGAAGGTCGCGAGAGAAGGCGGGGTCGGGTGTGTCGTGACCGGTGTCGAGCAGTACGTTGTCTCCCATCGGCAGCTCTTCACCAGCTGCCCTCGCTGCCTGGATCCCGGATTCTTCGTCTCTGGCTGACTCTCCCTCCTGGCGGCTACAGTGAGCTGTTCTTCACCGACCGGTCGAACCTCCTCGCGTCGCTCGACCTCCGCACAGGCAAAGTCCTATACACCTACAACGCCATGACCTCCACCCCGCACCAGCTCATCTCCCCTCCCCCACACCCTTCCACCCCCGCGACTCCCGCCGGCCGGCGTATCGGCCTCGCCTCCCTCTCGTCCGATGCGTCGCTGCGGATCCATTCTACGACGACCCCGCCGCCCGAGGGGGCCAAGGGTAACTGGGGTGCGGAGGGCAAGCGGGGTGAGGTGGTGGGCATGCTGGGTGGCGTGGGGCTCGGAGAGGGCGTATGGAGAGGGTGGGGCGAGAGGGAGGTGGTGGTCGTCAAGGAGAAGAAGGTGGATGAGAATGGGGAGGAAATTGAGGAGAGCGATGACGAAGAGGAGGTTTGGGAGGGAATGGATGCGGTGCAGGACCAGGGTCAGGAAGAGTCAGACGATGAGGATGAGGACGAGGACGAGGATGAAAGCGAGAGCGAAGAGGAGGTGCCGCAAACGAAGAAGCGGTCGAAGCGGTCGTGAGCTTCTACTGCCAGTATTGTTGGCAGCATGTGACTACCTGCATTCCTAGTGCAACTTTTCTGGAGTGTATCGCCATTTCATACTCACGTCTTCACTTATTTGCTCATCAACATCAACGCTATAGTAGTGCTTCTCGCAAAATGTAACAGATACACACAACAGTTGCGCCACAATCACTCGGGCCCATCAGGGTTGAACCCCACCCCGTTTAGGTTCGGGTCCCCCACCTGCGGCGTCCCCCCACTCGTCCCCCTCCCCCTCCCGCGCACCGCCCCTCTCCCTGCAAAGCCCACCCGGAAGAACGGCATAGCGCGCACCCCGCGCGGTCCCACATGCATATGAGGAGTCGGCAGCGTGGTGTTGCTCGTGCTACTCCCCACACCGGGGTTGACGTCGGTATCGGCGTTGTTGGAAGGTGGTGGGTTGGGAAATACGGGCGGGGTGTGCGAGTTGGTTTGCTCGTTCTCTTGGCCCGCCCCGGAAACGTCCCCCGCAGGCGCATCGGGGGCCACGTGCCCTCGCCCCAGATAATCTATCGGCGCTTGCGGTCCACCCCGGGCGCCCGCTCCCATGGTACCCCTTCCTGGCAAGTCTACTCGTGGCACATACATGCCCCCGCCGGGGATGACGTTCCCCTGGCCCCCTCTTGCTTCACCTTGCCAGGGAGCTCCTGTGGAAGGGAAGGAGCCCGGTATGCGTATCGAGCTTCCGGAAGGCTCCCCTGTCCAGTCGGCAGGGGTAGCTGCCGCGGCCTTGGGCTTGCATGTGGGGTCGCCAAGGATAAGCGCGCCGGTGTGCCACCCCGCAGCAGTGATGGAGAAGACAAATGTCCGCCCCTCTTCCTTTTGCTTCTCCGCGTTCCCGCCCTCCTCAACGTCCGAGCCATCGTCGTCGCCGGTCTTGAAGGTGACAAGCCTTGGGGTCCCCTCCCCGCCGCTCCTCCCCGCCGAGCCCAAACCCAGCTGCCCGCTCCCGCCCTGACCCCACGTAAACATTTCCCCGCGGCTCGTAAGCGCCGCATAGTGATAGTCACCGAGTGCGACCTGGATGATTTCCTTGTTCTGCAGATCAGGCAGAGAGTCCGAGCGGAAGAGAAGCGAGATGGGGGGCGTGGAGCCGCGAGTTATAGGCGCCGAGGGGATCCGCGAGTGGTATACGGCCGAGGAGAGTGAAGTGGAGGTGGGTGTGGCGTAGGATGTGATAGATTGGAATTGGGCTGTGATGTGGGTGATAGCAGGGGAGGAGAAGTAGGGCAGCTGGGGCAGCGCATCGTCAGCTCACGGATTCTCGTGGACGCTATGGAAGCTGACTTACGAACTGCCAGAAAGGCGCCTCCCCCTCCTTGAGCCTGGTGTACCACACTTCGCCGTTCTTCTTCAGCGCAATCACAAATTCGAGCCCCCCTGCTATCTTGACCACTTTCTGGTCGTTCCTCAAAATATCCTGCCCTCGCACAGATTCGTAATCTGCCCACCGCACCTCTAGCTCATGCAGCGATTCGTTGTCGCCGTCCTCCGACGTCCCCAGCATTTCTTCCAGTGAGGGACGGGCCGGAAGAGTCTCGAGCGTTTCCACCACACCCGCACCGACAGTACCCCACCTCAGCCCCCTCCCATGCTGGTCCCCCTCCACACCCTCGCCTTGGGTGTTTGGCCCATGCAGGCTGTTGTCGTTAGTGAGTACCGCTCGGTAGCCGTCCGAAAAGGGGTACCAGATGTGGATGCTTCCGTCGGCAGCAAGGGCAGCAGAGTGGGTCCACCCAGTCGACAGCTGAATAATGTGCGGCGGATTGCGATTGCTGCCATGGTGGGCCGGCGAAGTAAGGGAAGGGGACGTATGGTGGTAGGCCTACGCACCAGATAGTCAGCTCACAGCTCTCAAAGATTGATGGAAGGATGGCATCTCTGTAAGCACTCACCTTTCCCCAGGCTGTCAACTCCCATACGAGGTTATCAGAGTCTAAGACTAAGAGGTGCTGGCGCCCAGCACTGATTGCCTGAGCGTGGCACGGCAAAGGGATCTTTGTCGGTTGGGGACACTGGCAGTATGCATCTTCCCAGCTTGCAGCCCGGAAGCGAATCATGCTACCGTTCAGCTGGCCTGGTATGGTATGAGTATTCAGACCGAACGACACAGAGCTGCCATGGTACTCACCCCATACCCAAACTGAACCGTCGCTACATCTCGCCGTGCAACTCCAACCTCCCGCCTGGAGCTCCACTACACCTGTACCGCGCTCGCCATCCTGCCACTCGCCCTGCCTGCCCACTACCCTCACCAAGCTATCCTTCAAGCTCTCCGGCCACGTCCTCTGCCTGCCCCACTTCACCTCTGCAGGGCTATCGACGAAACGGCCGTACCGCCTCACGCCCCTGCCCAGATCAGCACCACCGAGCCGACCATTATCAGAAGATCCCCATACGAAGGCTCGCGGGTTGAGGACACCGAGGTAGACACGTCGCCACCAGTTCGGAGAGGGGGAGGGAGGGTGAGCCGCTGGAGAGAAGGTGAAGTCGGTGATTGTTTTGAGCCTCCAAAATGTTGGGTCGCACTGGAGGGGCTGTTAGCTGGTACGTTCTCAATCTGGCACGAGATAGGATGCACCAAACATACTGCAAGGTCGTGAAGGGAGCGGTTGACTGAGCCGAGGCAGGCGATATCTCGGAGTGAGAGGGCTGGCAAGAGGTAGTCAAGGAGTACCTCTGAGGGGATGTCTGTGAGAGTCGGAGGCATTGTGATCTTCCGAGATGTCTTCCTAAATGCTTGTGAGTAGTTGCAAGGGCTCTTGTAGAGCTGCCCTAGTCTACTTGCATCAAAAGAACGAGAACGACAATGGAGCAGCGAGGCCTGATGACGGTGCAAGTGAAAGACGCGCCGTTGCGGTGGCCTGGATACGTCATGTCTCGGCGCGGCGGCTGGTATCAGTAGTGGCGTATCAAGCATGGTGGTATATATGCTTTGGATCGACACCGAAGACTATGTCTCTTTTAGTCCTTAATAATCATCAAACCCCGTCAACCTCCAATTATATATGCGTACATTCTCTATGAGACTCTCGAGCCCAAAAGCATTACTACAACGCCGCGGCGTCGTCCATCCATCCACCTTTCCCCCCACTCGTATTCTGCTCTGAGTATACATTTTACGCCATAATGTCCATACCCTCAGCATTGAGCCCAGGCCTATCACACTGACGTCAGCTACACTGTGGGCAGCTCAGAGGATAACTGCAGAAGAGACTCACCACATGGTCATTGAGTGCATGTCCTCCGCCCCATCACTGTTGGGCGTCACCCCCTCCCCGTTTGCAATCACCGCATTGGTGATTCCTAGGGTAATCTTGATCGCGGGAGGTCCGGGCTTGTACGCCTCGAGCTCCTCGTCCTTCTTTGGCCCGCCGTCCTCTCGGTCGATGAGCCGCATGATGTTACGCGCGGCCACCTCGCCCATCCAGTACGCCGTGTGGCCAGCTTGGATGGCGGTGGTCTCGGCACAGTCACCAATGGCAAAGATATGGCTGTAGTCCTCGCCATGGGCGAGGTCTTCGCTGGCGGTAGAAGGGGTGCCGGCGTCGGAGGCAGGAGGAGTGAGGGGCAGATGGCCGAGGGAAAGCTTGGAGAGCTGGTCCGCAGCAGAGGAAGCGGTCTTGAGGGGGAGGGGACCCGGGTGGACCTGCTGTGTAGGAAGGACACGAATACGGGAGGTGGTAGGGGAGATGAGGGAGGGGTTAACCTCGGCCATGAGTGAGACATGGGGTTTCTGGCCAGTGCAGGGGAGCTGTTGGTCGGTCAGTGAAGGCCGTCGCTTTGCCCAGTCACGTTTGTATGGGACTCACCACTAGGTCAGCCTCGAACGTTCGACCCTTGTCGGTTGTCACGGACTTGGTCTTGCCATCATAAGTATCAGGGTTGGTAGGCCAAGTCATGACACGCTCGCCAAGTACCACATCGACGCCCATCTTCTTGAGGGCCTCGATGACTGTGCCGAGAGTTGACTGTCAGCAGAGTTCCCACTCAGCCACTGGATAACACTCACCGATGTTGTGAAGCTCAATCGGGTAGACCGGCATTACCCTAGTCCTCGAGTGAAGTAAAGTGATCTTCTTCTCAGGATAGAGATCCTTCAAATCCGCAGCGTACTCGATCCCCAGGGCACCCCCGCCTGCTATTAAGATCCTATCCGACTTCTTGAACTTGTCATTCTGCTTCGCCATGAACCTCAACCCGCACTTCTTGGTTCCCAGCTTCCTCTCGTCCCCCTTGTAGTCCTCGTCCAGCTTCGCCCAGACGTTGACCGGGTCGGGCAACGTGCTCCCCAACGCATAGATGAGATAATCAAAGTGGATCGTCTCTTCCGGCCCGTCAAACTCGCCGTACGTCATACTCCCCTTCCCCTCCGCCTCGCGCTTTGCAGCCGTCGAGGATCTCTCGTCCCTAGGACGGATGATTGTCACCTCATGCGCGCTCAGTTTGGTCACGCAGGCCTGGATGAACTGGTGCCTCGAGCGCGCGGCGATGAGCTCCGCGGGGAGGGCCGCAGTGCTGGTGGGAGGAGTCGCGGGCGGGGTGAGGGGGTCCGTGGTGGGCTGGGGTGGGACGGGATCTAGCATGTGCTTGTAGGGGATGAAGCCCTTGGGGGCGTGTTTAGGCATGGTGGTGTAGCGGGGGAATGCGTAGACGTCTGGATTATGGGGATCGGTGGTTAGCACGCACCCACCAGCAGGGATGGGGGTGAGGAAGTCATAAAGTGAGTCTCACGGTTGAAGTGGGTGTTTCTGTCAATGGCGATGAGTTTCCAGTTGGACGGAAGCCCCTCGGCGAGGATCTTGGATGCGTTGCACCCCCCGTAGGACGTCCCGAGAACCACAACGGTCCGCATCGGCTGGGTCATTTTGGAGATGTGGTGGGGAAGACGAATGATGGTGGCTCGGACGTTTGCGGGCAGTCAGAACAAGCTGCGACCGCTGATGCTGATGGTCGTCATCAGCGCGGAAGGGGGAGGAACGTTCGGCCGACTAACAGTGTGTCAAGAGTGCCAGACGGACGGGGACGGGGCGAGCAGCGATGGGTGGGAACGTTCTGGAGCGGTGATCTGGTACGAACGCGGAAGCTACAGCGGGTGCTATCGAGTAGCCGATGGAGTGTTTGTGATGTGATGTGAGGGCCGGTAAAGACGTGAACAGCAGTTGAGGAGGTCGAGAAGGACGAATATATAGGAGATGAAGCATAGATTGGACTTTTTTCTTGAAACGTGAAGGTTATCTGATAACTTCCCGGCCCCCTGACTGCCTTTCGGGCTTTAGGCGCCCGCACACGCATACAAAATCGCACAATCACTCGGCGCGTAACTCCGGATGAACAGCTCCGGAGTGGTTATTAACGAGTCGGCCGAAATAGCTCACCCGAAAGCACATTGACGATGCTTGGCTCTACTTGTCGAGCAAACCCACGGGGCAATTCAAGAATCCAGGCATGAAGCCGCCACGCGGCCAGGTAAGGAACTCCGGAGGTCAGGTGGGTTAACAGATATGTACCCGAAAGGCGCCCGTCGCGCGTGACTCGCGAACCAAACAGCTTGCGATCCTGTTCGACCTAGCGTCCCAGCTCGGTATGCTCGCTCCGCGTCTGGCCCTTGAGAGCCCAGCCTCGGCTGTTCTTGACGCTGCAGCATGCATCCGGTGCTCTGTCATCTCTCAAACCCGAGCATGCAATACGGTGTGACTGGGACTCTCTCGGCATCGGCCGACAATGATGGACGAGAGACCTGAATAGATGTCTTGGCTGGCTGCTGACGCGACGTGACGACCCGAAGACATAATAACACTTACCTGATCACTACACGATGAGCATAAGTGGGCGAATCTATGTGTGTCGCTGGGAGATGTCCGGCCGATGCGTACAGCCGCCAGCGTCAAGCAGCTGTACGCATGGGACGATGTTCACCAGAACTGGGGCAAACTATGGACGACTGACTATCTTACGATGCTGCTGCTGTGAGGGGTGGGGGGGAGGACACGCGTGCGGGCATGGCGTTGTCGAGTTTCATGTTCAAGGTTTTGTAATACGTCTATAGACCGAATAAATTCTATACCGTAGACACACAACACTGCTAACTAGACGCAACACGTCCGTCTACAAACGACTGAAATGTCCGCGGACAGGCGCGCGAGATTAGGCGAGGCACGCGAGCAACAACACATCGCCAGCCAGCGGCCACCATCATTATCATGTCATCATCCGGGCTGTTCTTTGCTGGGTCTCTTTACACGTCGTACTGACCTACAGCACAAGATGTCCAACAAGCCTGAGAAGATCAGTGTTCTCATGGTATGCCTCGGGTGAGCTCGGTATGCATTCTACTATCAGTGACAAAGCTGACGAGGCCGTCGCCCTTCTGTAGCAAGTTCGTACTCTGTTCTCATATCCGTCACATCTCCGCCTTTTCTCTGCTTTGACTAATTATCTGCCCCCCCCCCCCTCCCCCCCGTCTGTTGAACAGCATATGGTGAGATTCCATCTAATCCACAGACACATGTCCTTCATCTTCTATGAAGATTGAACTGATGTAGCAGTGCTGCAGTCGATCGCCCATGGCCGAGGCCGTCCTGAAGCACCAGATCACCCTCCGCGACGAAACCTTCTCCTCGAGATTCGATGTGCGAGTAGACTCTGCTGGAACAGGCGCGTACCACGAAGGAGAGCCTCCTGATCCTAGGTGTGTCAAACTACAGCTGCGGGACCCACGTCAGACATCCAGGGGCTGACGCCAAGCTGTTCTAGGACGGTTGCTGTCTGCAAAAAGGTGGTCGCTCCCCGAAACGCTTATGCTATTCGGGTCATCCCGTTGGTATTGTTATGGTACTGACGACCGACATCTCATAGCACGGTATTCCTATAGGAGGTCGTGCCCGTGCAGTCACGAAGGAGGACTTCACCAAGTTCGACTACATCCTAGCTATGGACGAGAACAAGTGGGTCCCTTCTGCCCCTCTACCCCCCACAGTCCACCTCCTCACCCATCATTAGAAGCTGACCATTTTTCTTCAGTCTCCATACCCTCCAGCGCCGCCAAGCACCCAACTCTAAATCCCACATCACCCTCTTCGGCTCGTTCGACCCCTCCCTTCCCGCCGCCTCCATCGGCTCACCCAAGGCGAACGCCAGCGCGATCGATGACCCTTATTACGGTGGGCGTGATGGGTTTGATACAAGTTTCGAGAGGTGCAAGCGGTTTGGGGATGGATTTTTGGATTGGTTGGGGACGAGGCGGTGAGGTGCGCTAGAAGCAGGGAGAGAGAAAGGGGATAAGGGTTGGCGAGATGGTTCTAAACATGTCAGGAGGCTGCGTGTGGCTGTTTAATGTAGACCAGCATGTGACAAGTTACAGAACTATTGCATATCTGAGTGTGTTCCGAAAGATGACACAACAGGACAAACTATGTGATAATGCTCTGGCATTTGATCTTGTCTAAGTTACTACTGATACATGCAAAGGTTTCCGTTGATTCTCCGTCTCCCCACGTGCCGTCAAAGCAACTCATCAAGGATTTACTTTCTCATACTGCAAGCCACCAGTCATCAGCTCTGGAACCTGGAAGAGAATGAGAAAGGAAGAAATGACTTACAAAGCAAAGGTACGCTTTAGCACTCAATACCTCTTCTACACTGGCCAGCCGGATCGTCGTACTGCACCCCTTGTCAGCCCTGCCCATCAACCCAGTTCGAGAAAACTTACTCGGAGCAAAAACACCAAACTCTTCGGTCCTTATTCTCCGCTGTCGTCCCAGAGGACGGCGTTGGCACCTGCTCGCCCCCCTCCACTGCCGCGCTCGGACCACTCCCTAACCCGGGAGATGCGCTCTCCTTGGGCGTCTGCGTACCCGACACTCTACCCTGGTCGCGCTGCCCAGCTGCCGCGGCACTATCCTTACCAAACATCTGCTCAGGGTCGACCAAGCAGTACGCAATGTAGTGACCTGTTGTCATGGTACCCATGTGGACCACAAGTGCTGTGGGAGCAAGTGGGATCAGCGCGCCTGGTCTTCCACCCTGGGGAAAGAGAGTACGCTGGGCCGCTGACTCACCGTAAAGTCTATACATGACCGGCTCAACGTCCGGCCCCTTCTCTGGGTCTTTCCAGTCCATGTATCTCGCATGCAGGCCGTTGGGCGTCTGAGTGACCTTGTAGTCGCGCCTGTTGGGCGCAAGGAAAGGCGCGAGGTCGAGGTGCTCTGGGAAAGACACAAAGTCGTCCATCCTGAAGGAAGGCCGTTCCATCAGCATGTTGCATCTCACAATAGTGAGAGCGCCCAAAACTTACTTTTTCAACTGCGCAAAGCTCGACGTGAACCCGTAGTTGGTCGTAGGCGTCTGCTTGAATCTCTTGAAGTGGAACACAAGAATTTCTGGCGCCTTCGCAATCAAGTACCGCTTGAACGCGCGACCCATCACGAAATGTCTGCTCTTCCTCCTCTGGGCCTTGGGCCTCCCGCCCTTCCCTTTACTCTTCTCCTTCCCCCCATCCTCCGACTCGGTCTCCGAGTCTGACAGCCCGTCCGAGCTTTCCTCGTCACAGGAGTATTCCTCATTCTCCTCCGCATCGGCATCCGCGTCGCCCTCGTGGTCGCCCGCGTCCGAGGTGGACACAAAGCTCCCGGAATTGCAGTCATGCAACGTAAAGTGTGAATCAAGCGTTGTACTGCTCATCTCCTTCACGAGCACCTCCTCCCCCTCGATCTGACGGCGCAGAGGCGACGGCGCCCGCATCTGAACCTGCGACTGGTTGAGCGAAATGCTTCTCCCCGGGCGGAGGTGCGTGTCCTCTAGCTGAGCCTGCAGGTCCAACTTGGGAGACGCAATCGCGATGTTGGGGGCTGTACCGGCCCGCGGGCTCGAAAGGATTGTCGATGACGGTATACTGGTTGTCGATACAGTCGACACCGAGCCGGCAGACGGTAGTGTTTTACTCCCTGGTCTCCGCACCGGCGTGCCGCCATCCGAAACAGTGCCGCGGTTCTCCCCTTCCTCCTCCTCTTCCAAGACGGTCTTCTCATGATGCTGGTACTTGCCATGCTTGATTCCCCAGCACTTCCTACACGCAAACGCATTCTCCCCCTCGAGCACCTCCACACCTGTGAACGCCCTAAGGCTGTCCACCAATCCTGTGCTCTGTGGAGCCACCTCGACAGCCTGCCCGCTCTGCGCGGCTCGGAGCTTGGCCAGGGGATCATTCGCATCCACTGACGAGCCAGGCGGGGGTGCTAGGATCCGCGCGATGTACGCTGCCTGTGCTGGCGTCGGCCCAGCCTGGTGATGCGGCTGGTGGTGCTGGTGGTGCGGATGCAGTGGTTTGGGCGACGTAGGGATGCTGGGAGGGGCAGGCGGGGTACGCTCGCCGTCGCTCGGCGATGTGATCGCCGCATTCACACTGCTCGATGAGCTGGTTGCGCGAAGTTGCTTCCGCCTAAAGCTGAAGCTCGCCTTGGGTTTCAAACCCCCAAACCCACGGGCCGACGCGCTCCTCCCCAAGCCGGAAGACCCGTCACCCGCACGCCGGTCCTCCCTCTCTTCCCCATCCAAGCTCGACCGACGACGGTCTGCCTCGCCCATACCCGCCTCGCGCGCTGCAACCTCGCCGTCAGACATATCGTTGTCAGACACGGCGTTGTGGTTCAACAAGGATAAGGTGGGCTGGATTTCGGGCGAGGGGGTCGCTTTGGCGCTGGAGCCGCGCGGGCGGAAACGGCTTGCCATGGCGCGTAGGCGGTCGCGCTTGCGGGGCTTGGGGTCGTCGCCCTTGAGTGCGAGGGAAATGTCGAGAAAGCCTTCGTACGTGTGCGATACCTGTGCGTGTGAGTCCAGGTTAGCACACGAGTAGCCGTCTTCGGGAACCTGACTCACAGCCTTGCACTTCTCGCACACCACAACGCTCGCCAAAGAACCCCCAAAGAGCACATCCACCCAAGGGATCAGTCGCTCCTCCTCTTCCTCCAAGTCGGACGATGGTTCTCCCACTCTCCCGCCCCCCCCGTTCCCCGGTACAGCCACCACCGCCTGCGCCGGGTCATCCACCGGCTGCCCTGTCATCACCCTGCCCTTCACTTCCCCGCTACCATTATCGTGGTTACCCCCCGCCGTGTTCATCGGGTCGAGCCTCGCCGCGATTGACGGTGACGTCGGCATTGAGTGCGCGGGGGAGGGGAGGGGCGATGCCATGGGGCTGATAAATCTCAGATCGAGGTTATCATGGAGCTGCAGCCCATTTTCCAGTGCTGCTCCGGCCGCTGCAGCTTGCCCCAGCCCACTCCTCTTAGCTTTCCGCCGCTTCCTCCTTGTCGGAGGTGTCGGCTGCAGCTTCTTGATCACATCCTTCTCCTCCATCTCCATCGAGTCCAACAGATGCCGCAGCAGCTCGTGCGCGTCCTGCTGGTCATAGTCGTTGTACTGGTCGTACTTCTTGACCATCTCCTTGAGCAGATTCCGGAGGGACATTGTCCTCCCCGGACGGTCCTCGCCTATCCCCGACGTCCCACCCATGAGATCCTTCATGCGCCAAGCCTTGTGGAGCGACTCTGTGAAGGTGCGGGTGACGGGGAGGAGGCCGTAAAGCGGGGGTTCGAGGACATCGTGGTGAAGCGACGGGATGAGTGAAAGGGGCACGGCGGGGTCGGGCAGGATGGTGTTGGGTTGCTGGGTCAAGGGGGATATGGGGGAGTGGGCAAGGAGGGTGATGATTGGCGCTGTCGCGCTCAGCTGAGGTTGCGAGCACGTCAGCATTGTACTTTTGCCCCCATCGACCGTGGAGACGACACGGGAAAGACTAGACCGACGTACAGCCTGGAAGGTGGAGTTGAGAAAGCATGTGTTGCCCTCGTTGGTGATCCCGATTGGCTTGAGTGAGGCCGATAAGGGGGGAACCGACGTGTTGGAATTGGTGAGGGGTAACGACGTCGACGAGCTGGGTTTGCCGGTGACGACCGGACTGTTGGGGGCAGAAGCCATCTCTGGTGGCTGGAGGGTGTGGAGCCGTTCAAGGTGTGGGCTGATCCGCTGCGGGGAGCTGTGGGGCTGCAAGAGAGAGAAGAAAGTAAGTGGGAAAGAGGTGTGCCGAGGCGTTCTTTGCAGGGGAGTCCAGCCCTGAGCGAGAACGAGACGCCAGTCCGTCACCTGCCCGGCGGCCAGCTCGTTGACCTCGCATCCATTACACAATTCCTGCACCTCACATATATATCGGGTCAACACATGCATTGCGTCTGCCGGTGGGCCTATGGCATGTGCATCTGCCTGCATACATACATCCAGCCGCGCTCATTGTCTCCACCCACCTTCGCCCTCATCGACCAATAAGATAATCAGGCCTAGCATAGTTCAGCCGCATTAGGGATCGAGAGCGGGGTCATTACCGAGACGCTGCGATCCCTGCGGAGCCCTCTTATTGCGCAGGCGGGGCTTCACCCGCTAGTAACCACACAGGCCGTCAGCAACGCCGTCTTGTGCACACCTCCGTCGTCGTCGTCGTATGACGGTGCAAGCACCCATAGGGCTGGGTAGCCTGACTCACGCTTCAAAATGCCCTTCTTGACAAGCTCCTCGGGATCCGGACGCTGGGCGATGCTGGCGTCGAGCACATCCTGCGTGGTGATGTGGCGGTCAGCTTTCTGTACAGTACTCGTCCGGCTATCATAGAAGAGACGCCATCTACCTTGTGCATCGCCTTCTCCAGCTCGGCCCTCTTGCCCGCCAGAGCGTCACCAGGCGCTCCTGCGACCAAAAACTCGTCAGCATAGATATCGCCGTCGGAGCAAGCGCGTCGACTATTACACCGTAGTTCCACATGGCACTGCCGTATGCCAAAATGCCCAGAGCCACAGACCCACCTTTGAGGATTCCCTTCCCCTGCAGCTCAGCAGCCGAATCCCTGCTCTCAAACAACTTCTCAAACTTTGCCTTCTCCATCTCGTTCGTCGGGCTCAGATCATGGCTGCGGTCCACCTCGCCGCTCGTCGTTGCCCCAGTCCCGGACGCGCCAGGGGCGGGCACAATCCCGGGCGCCAAAGCATGGGCCTGAGCCTGTGCTTGCCCCGCAAGAGTCCCCGCAGTTGAGGCCGCCTGCGAGCCTAGCGTGCCCGCGGTAGTGGCGGCCCGCGACCCAAGCGATTTGGCCTGGGTGGTGGTGGTCGCCGCGGCGTCAGAGTTGATGGCCTGGTTGGCGAGGGTTCCAGCCTGGTTGGCGAGGTTCAAGGCCGTGTTTACAGCGGTGTTGGCGGCTGAGGAGGTGGCGGCGGCGGCTTGGTTCAGAAGGTTGGCTGTGGGGGTGCGGGGGTCAGCGGGGGTCAGAGGGGGCCAGCGGGGGTGAGTGAGGGGCTCGCGCTGGCGCTCACACATGGTTGGTTGCGGTGGCTAATATGTGGTCCTCTGTTGTGATAGATGTGGTTGTGAAGGTCATGAAAGGAGATGCGCAGGGGATCACCATACGATACTCCACGACCAGATGACCTGGACGACAGTAGATATGACGTCACACGAAGACGCGTCCACATAGCCGGAGGAGAGAAGGAGGCCGCTGATGACTGGATAATGGAAGCAACATGCATGCGTGGACTTCTCCACCTTCCTCTTGTGAGTACGGCAGCTCCAGCACCTTCGGCCCACGGCTGGACGGACGACGTGATTGCCAGCCGCATGCCACGTCCGTTTCCAAGCACAAATCAAGACTGGCAAGTCGAAGAGCAAGGCCAGACGAGTGAGTGCAAAGGTTGCAGCAACCTGATGCGCGCGCAGTGAACAGGTTGTTGGTTTATCAATGGCAACCTTTGCCCTGTCTTTCGTACGGACGATCACACTCTAAGGGTTACCACTCAAACAGCGTTGGTTGTATAGGGACCGCTGAATGAATCATAATAAGTCACATGCAGCAAACTTCTCGCGAAAGGATATGCATTGTATTGCGCAAATGTCCATAAAGTATGATAGTGTACACAGCCATCTAGTCGACTTAGTGACACATCATCCTCTCGTTGATTTCCTTGTCGGCGACCTTCTTCAACAGATCAAGCTGGTTTGCCACATCCCTCAACGTCGCCAGGACGTATTGGTTTCTAATGCAAGCATCATGTGTTAGTCATTATGTACCCCTCCGCCCAGAATAATGTTTGACTTACCCCTCCACGAAGTCATGCTCCCGATACACGATCTCCTGCTCCTGACAGTACTCCTTCACGAGCATGCTCGCCGCGCGCAGGTTGTGCCGCGGCAGCCGGGGGAAGAGGTGGTGCGTAACCTGCAGGTTGAGGCCGCCGTGAATCCACTCAATGTTCGGCGAGCAGATCACGTCCATGGTGGTTCGCAGCTGGCGAGAGGGGAACGACTCGGCTGGCCCGAGGTCCTCAGTCGAGCAGGCAAAGTGGGAGAGCACGATCTACGGCGTTGTCAGATAAATTACCGCCTGAGGACCAGATGGAAGAAGCCCACCTGAACATGCACGGGACTAGCCATGACATGGCTGATGAGCAGGTAGGCCAGCCTCATCTTCCACGACGGCAGGCCCCGGAGCATCGACAAATAGTACGTCCAGTAGAACGCAATACCCGTGATCTCGTACACCCAGAAGGCGTTACGCTTGGGCTTGGACCCGAAGAGGAACATGTACGAGTTGGCGTAGAGGTTAAACCGGGCGAGGGAGAGGACAATGTAGTAGAGCTTGTGCCTTTGTGAAGTGTCAGCGCAAGACCAAGTAAAGGGGCAGTGAGCCCAAGACGTACTGAACGGGGATCATGATCTTGGAGAAGGCATCCAGCAGCATTGTACGTTTGTAGTATGTGGACCACAGGTTCCCAAAGAATTGCTTGGAGATGGCGAAGAATGGAATGTGCTGAATATCGGGGTCGTGCTCAGGATGGTTCGTGACCACTGTGGAATGGTTAGCGTCCTTCGGGGGGGCGGAGGGGGGGAGGGGGGGCGCAAGGGCAATACTACATACGATGATGGATGTTGTGGTTCTAGTACGCGTTGTCAGCAATGCAGCCTGAATGCAAAGACCGCATAACTTACGTCGCACCACCAGCCCAGACTCAGACCACCGATCCATCCGGCCACTGTCATCCCAATGGCCCTGTCCCACCACCAGTCACCTGTGACTTCCGTGTGCCCTGCGTCGTGCACGAGGACTACACCGCAAGCAGTTAGCGGATGCCTCCAGATTGATTGCCAACAGCAGACATGCTCACATGCAAGCTGGTGGAAGAGGAGACCAAGACACGTCGCAGACACGATCTGATCTATCCACCCGTTCGACCTGCCACAGTCAGCTACGCTCTCAGACGAGGACGACTCACCTGAAGTAAAACCAGAACGCCCCACCACCCAGCAACAGATACCGAATGATATCTGTGCCGTACCCAGCCAGCGGGCCAGGCGGCGAAAACAGTCCCGCATCCACGATCCGTTTCCGCAGCTCCTGATACTCTCTCGACCGCCGCTGCTCCTTCTCCATATCCACGCTCGACTCTGGAGGCTCAAGCTGCGAAGGGTGGAGCGTGATAACAGACGCATCTTTGGCCGTGGGGTTGGGGTTAGGGGTGGCGGGTATGGGGGCTGAGTCCGGGTCGACCGATACCGCAAGGATTGACTCCCCGAGTGTGACAGCACCTTCTCGCGCCCAGTGGCCTTTCACCCCGTCTGGGTGACGCACCAGACCGAGAGCTATCGGCGGTGTCAAGGGCAGCCACCCTTTCTCGCCCACGTCCACCCGGCCCACTACGAACTTGTTCATACGCTCCAGGGTGGGCGCGGAGTGGTACGCCTCGATCTCGTTGGTGGCATCGCGGCCGACGAAATGGAGAAGGGCGAGGGCGCCGCCTGGGTGGTACGGTGCCCAAGGGGAAACGTTCAGGACGCGGTCGTGGTGGATGATGAGTTGTTGGCCCTCGGCGATGCGGGTGGCGATCTCGGAACGCTCGAGAATGCGTTCTGTTCGAGACATATCGGGTGTAGGTGAGGAATGGGGATTGGGATGATGATAATGTGAAAGCCGAGATTGTTTCCAGCGACTACGCGTTTACTTGGTGGCACTTCAAGTTTCATTGCCTCATGTCTCGCTGTCAAGGTATAGTTGGCGTATGCATAGATCCCCACACAGCAGGGATGTCCCGTCACGCTCGCTGTTGTGTTGGACAATGCATGTCAACACCTCTACCGACTCATTAATATACTGTACCGAACAACGGAGAACCGCCTTGGCGAATCGCGTCCACGTCATTTGCTGCGCGATGGGTGTCCCGACTTTTCCGCCTTGGACTGTCACAGTCGTCCATCTCCACTTGCCGCCCGTTCTTCCCTGTCAAGCCTTCATCAACCTTGTCACATTTACCACACTTAGGAGATGCTGGCCCATAAGCGGTCAGCCTCTCCGAACTCCCCCGACCCTTCTGAACCCAAACGGCCCCGCTCAGAGGCAACCAGCCTCCACGCGTGGCTCCACCCTTCCGCGCCGCCACTCATCCTCTCCCACTCCCCGCCCCTCCACCAAGGCTCATCGACCTTTCTTTCATTCACCATCTCCTTCGTACCTCCCTCGCATATCACCAATGAGACGAACCTTGCGAAAGAGGTGCGGAGGATCGTCCGGGAGCTGGATGTGGTAAGCCGTGTGGGCGCGGAGGTGATGCAGGCTGGAGAAGGGGCCTTTGAGGATGGCGAGGGGAGGGCCCCGGCGAGAGGCAATGGAAGAGATAGGGCGAGGGAGCCGGACCATCGCATGTGGGCTTGCAGGGCGTTGTGTCTGAAGGATGGGAAGAATGGGACAGAAGGGGAAGAGGCGTATCAGGTTGGTGCCAGGTCCGCGCGCGCGTGGCGGGCCAGAGCCCCAAGCTGACGACATGTCCGCTTCAGTTGATAGAGAGCTTCAACGACGATGGGGAGAAGTTTGGTGGGGAGCGGATCTTGAAGGTGCTGAAAGAGCAAAACGCTGTCGATGTTATCACAATTTGTTGCCGATGGGTGAGTGGACGTCGTCTTCATCTCAGCATGGACAGGAATGCTTACGTGCGTGGCCACTCAGTATGGGGGCGATATGATCGGGGTAAGTAGTGTTTGTATGGACATGGAGCATTCTTGTAGATAGCTGACATATTTTCATCCAGCCTATCCGCTTCCAACACATCGCCACCACTGTTCAAACCTCCTTGCAATTGCTCCTGAAGGTAGTCCAGCTGCGCGACCTTCGTGCTGTCCTTGAAGGGCTCGACGAGGATATTGCCGCCATGCGCACGTCCTTGGCCACTGGTGCCTCTTCCCCTGCAGCCCCTGTGGCATCCACCAAGGGCAAGTATGACGCCATCAACGATGTCGCCAAGCTGGAGCGGCAGATAGCAGCCAAGGAGAAGACAGTCGCGTTACTCGTCAAGAAGGCATCTTCATCGCAAGCATCTTGAAATTCGTCGGCATTTTCCTTATTTATACTCTGCCCCGCTCTTTCCCTACTCCTGGCAGTATAGGCCAAGCACCTTGACAGGTTCCTCCCACTCCCAGGTCCGCATTGCCGGATCTCCTCTGACAACGCCTTCATCGTCTTACTCATCTCGTCGTACCCGGGGCCCTTGATGGTCGTAAAGGCCACTGCGAGCACTTCTTTTAGGGTGTCGGGTTTGCCGGCGATGATCACGTCACTTCGGAGGGCGAGAGGGGGGGGGGGGGGGTGATAGCGTAGCCCTCTCTGTGCTGGAGGAGCTTGACGCCGTGGGCCGTTCTTGTGAGTGGGAGCAGCGAGCATGGTCTGGTCGCCCAGGCATCCCTAGATCTTGAACGTACGTCAGCTGCTGCCCTGCACGAGAGTCTGTACCGAGCTTACTCGCGACGATAGGGGTGTTCTCCAGAGCGTCCTCCATACTGGAGTTGACGCCGCAGTGCGAGACGAGCACATCACCCCTTGTGGCTGTGGCTGAGGATGCGGATCTGGTCCACCCAGTTGGTCTCGATGCAAACACCTTCTTCCTCAGACTTGGAGAGAGTTTCCTTGACGATCTGGGGGAGGGCTTCCTTCTGGTTGCCGCGCGCGTAGATGCAAGAGATCCTCGTTTCCTCGAGGTAATCGAAGATGGTGGGGAGCTCGAACCCGGCATTGACGATGGTATTGAAATTCCTCCCGAAGATGTCAAATTGTTGTTCGCTTTGATCACTGCCACCTGAGAAGTAACTGGCCTGTTTCCGACATGCGACCTGTCGTAAGAAGGCAAAGAAGGGAGGGCGGGCGTCTCCCCAAGTCCCACGTGGATGCCATGTGGTGGCAGTGGTAGCCGATAAGATATCAATTTCAAATCTCGGTACCCCACGGGACCGGATCGGCCATCTCGTAGCAAGATGCCCAATACCTTCTGATCCTTGTCATGATTGATGTGCGATTATCGCCATACAATAAGGCAGAGTCTGTCCATCTTGGACTATATGCTCGCCTTCATCCCGTCTATTTTCTAGCAACCCCGCTCCCCCTTATCGCAACAAAGCCCAACAGACATGGCTACTCAGACTGAAATTGGAAGCTTCCCCCTGGAGCAGGAACGGGATCGCCGAGGCCGAAGACTGGAAGAGCTGGATATGTTGGAAGGTGGTACAGATGAGGCGGAAGGCGTAAGCAGCTCCAGCGATGAGCTCCCGAAGATAGATGGAGGGTGGGGAGCGTGGTCATACTTGGCTGCTGCCACGGGTCTGGAAGTAAGCATCACCGTCTCTCTTGCGTGAATTCGAGCGGTATGGTACTCATGGTGGCCGCAACTATCACCCGCAGACACTGGTGTGGGGTAAGTCCGAACAACTTGACTGGCTGAACCATTTGTCTCGCAAACTGACTATGGTGATGTAATTCCCCGCTACAGGCTTCGCCAATTCTTATGGCGGTAAGCCATCCCCAATAGTAAAGATCCAGGTATCCTAGCCGGACTGACGATTATGGCTAGTTTACCTTGAGCACTACGAGTCTTTATACCCAAGCTCAACCAGTCTTCTAGCAGTGGTGGGAACTATAGCGGTCGTAAGTAGTCCTGCTAACACGATTATTAGCTGATAGAGAGCGGACATTATATGACTGACCACTCTTATGAAACATAGGGAGAAATGTACCTGTTATTATCGCCTCTCACTCTCTGGCTCACGGCACACCCTCGCTACCGGGGCTGGGTAATGTGGGTTGGACTACTGTTTCTCTGCTCTGGGTTTCTGGGGGCTGCTTTTGCCAACAGCGTGAGTACATATCAGTAGCAGATCAACTGCGGTATATGTACAAGCGCTGACTGTCTGAAATCTGCCCAGGCTTCCACTATACTAGTGACCCAAGGGGTACTCTATGGCCTTGGGGGAAGTGCGTGAGGTTGTGGCGGCTTCGCTTCTTCTCACAGCTTCTGTTAACAAATGACGCTTCTAGCGATGCTCTATTGCCCTGCCACAAACTACATGTGCGTCGAACCCGTCGTATAGCTTCTTCCCATCTCTCATGTGCTTTCAGGTTTCAGTGGTGGTCGAAGCGTCGTGGATTTGCTACGGGCATAATGTTTGCAGGTACTGGTACGTTGTTCTATATGATCAGACGACACTCTGATCCCTGTAACAGGAGCTGACAGCGACTCGATTCTCTTCAATAGGAGCTGGTGGTCTCGTTATGCCTTTGATCTCTACAGCCTTACTACAACGTTACGGAAAGCGAACGACCCTCATCGCAATCGTGGGCGCGTCTGCAACTTTGTAGTCATGGATGATGCTGACCCATCACGAGCAGGGAGTATCATACACCATCATCCTCGCTCTCCTCATCCCGTTTGTACGGCCCCGCTTACCACTACCGCGAGATTCAGCCTCCACACGGAGCCCGAAGATCAATTGGGAATTCCTGCGACATCGTGTGTTCTGGCTCTTCTGGGCAGGTATTCTATTCCAAGGATTCGCAGCTTTCGTGCCGGGGACATATCTGCCTTGTGGGTGCCCCCCAGCTATATTATGTTTAAATACCACAACCGTGTTAACGCCTACACTGCAGCCTACGCTACTGCTTTATCCCTCTCACCCACTCTCGGTACCCTCAGCATAGCTCTCATGAATCTCGCGCGCGTTCCAGGGCAGGTGGTCCTGGGCTACCTCTCTGACCACCTTGGCCTGCGTAAGCTCATTGTGGGGATTGCAGCGGCCTCAGCATTGTCAGTATTTGCGGGGTGGGGTGCGGCTATGAACACGGGAGGGCTACTGGCATTCTCACTGGCCTTTGGAGCCGTGGCAGGCAGGTCAGTGCACCTGCATTGATGCTCTTCTGTCCTTGAAATGAGTTGACGTTGCTTCTTGATACAGCTTCACCGCCCTGTTTCCGAGGTGAGCAGTCGACCGGGGCAGGCTGTATGCGTTATGCTAACATGATTCCACCTTCAGGCTCATCAGCGTAATCAATCGTGAGTCAGCTACATATGCTGCCACCAAGCGCTCCCTGGCTGACGATTCCCAGACGACGACCCTCACCTCCCTCCCATTCTTTACGCTCTCTTCTCGCTGGCGCGTGGCCTCGGGTCAATCTGCTCAGGGTTTATTGCAGCCGGCCTCGTATCTGTCAATTCACTGTCAGGAAGTAAAGGTGGGTATGGTGTGGGAGAGTTTGGGGTTCTCATCATATGGACGGGGGTTAGCTTGGTGGCGAGTGGTTGTGGGGCGGGTTACAAGGGGTTCAAGGTGGAATGAGAGAGGTAGATTCTGTGATTCCATCAGCCATACAGTAGCACGTATCTGCCCACCTGCAAATGAGGGAACATGGTAGGTCGCCTTATCGTTTCATGTGTTGTGGCTTGAACGAGCATCTATACATTATACAATTGTGCGAGAAAGGAGCAACCACTATTTGCTATGTTACTGCTACCGGAGTCTAGAGTCAGCTAAATAGAAGTCAATGATCGCAATATATCTCGACACATATTCACCATATGCAGTCTCTTGTTCTACTCCGACACCATCATACCAATTTGCCAGGGGCTCCAGATACCATTCCAACCACACCCCTTGCCGCCTTCCCCCCAAAGTCCCTCCCAGAGTTACGAGCAGCCAGGAGCGAAATGACGAGACATGCGCCCACAAATGCAGTACTGTCATGGACATCATTTACATGCCCGGTGGCAACCTGCAAGAGTGGTGACTCACAATTTATAGAATGTGATGCGCGAGAGCTGACGTTCCTCCTCGGACGTTCGGGAGGAGGCGAAGATTGCTAGCATAAATAAGCATCAGCAAATACGCATCTGAATTGGTCGAATTTGGTATGCTCACATCTCAGGTTAGGGAGCGCCATACTGGCTCTCCGGCTTTTTGAGAGAGAAGTGCAGGATACTCTAGTGTCTGCGGTCAACAATCATACGATGGATGATGTCAAAGAAGAGACGGAGATGATGATGTCGAAAGGTTCGCGTCGTGCACCTCAAGAAGTTCCGCGACTCCATCTCCCTCCATTAACCACACATCCATCCATCCCCGCTACCACCATGTTCAAGAAACGCACAAGACCTGCTTCAGTTCGCGAGAAGGGCAAGGAAGAGGAGGCGGAGGTTTTGGGGAGCGAGGAGAAGGTTGCATCGGGCTCCGGGACTGGTGCTGATGAGGACCAGGACGAAGATACCAGGTATGTGTTTGGCCACCCTTCCGCCGATTTCCCCCTTCCAGGCATGTCACCACGACATAATACAAACAACGGCTGATAGTGACCTGAAGGCGTACAATTGAAGAGCTCCAGATGCTTCGACGTCTCCGAAAATCTCAAGCACAGCAGGGGATTGATCTCGAGAAGCTCAATCGTGGAGAGGAGAGGAAGAAACCCAAGGGCAAAAAGAAGGAGGATGCCGAGGAGAAGTTTGGGCTGCAAGCAGGCACTGGGAGAGGCAAGGGAGATGAGAGAGACGAGTGAGTGTGATTTTGCTGTGTTGTAGTGCGGCACAGGACTGATCCGGTTACTCATAGCGAGGCGGACGAGGGGCCCAAGAGGCTGGTCCGGGTCAACAACTTTACTCAGCAGACCAACGCCCTCGATGTGGATAAGCATATGTACGCCTTTAAACTTCCACGTACACGTATATCTGCTACTCATCTGATATACTGTCTCCAGGGTCGCATATATCGAGAGCGAACTTGCCAAGCGTCGAGGACAAGCCGACGAAGCCGCGGCAGCTGGCAAGCCCGAGCCCGAACCTTTCGACCCGCAAGCCGAGCTGTACAAGATCACGGAGAAGTACTACCTCGAGGCGAAAGAGAAGAAGACGGATGACGATGATGAGGGGAATGTGACAAACAGTCTGGGGATGTTGACGAGTATCCCTGAAGTGGATCTTGGCATGGAGTGAGTGATGCGTCATTGACGACGCTGCCAGAGTACCCGCTCGGAACGACAGCTGACCTCGATCTATAGCAACCGGCTTCGGAACATTGAGATGACGGAGAAGGCCAAGCGGGAGATGCTCGAGATCCGGAAACAAGATGCGGCGGCCGCAGCAGCGAGGAAGAAGGAGGAAGATGACCCAGGATATGCGGCAGCGCGATGTGAGTTGTGTCCCAGCGACCTCTGAAACGGGCTCGGCTAACTGTGCCATGATAGTCTACCGTCCCAACCAGAGATTGGCTTCGGACATCTATGCAATTCAGGACGCTAAGAGGGAGGCGGCCGGACAGCCCCCAAGGCATGAGTCGGCTACAGATGAGCAGGTTTATGAGCGGTTCAAGAAGAGGTGGGTAATTGTCCACCGGCTGTACTTCCCAGTCATGCGGGAGCTAACATTTCGTTTCCTATGTAGGATGAGGCACTAGTGATCTACATCGCCGTGTATTTATGCATACATTGCCACACTGCTATATATCGCCGTTCATATATGCGTATCAGACCGGCCAATCACTACGCTCTCCTCTCACACACGTAGGCAGTCTCAGTAGGAGTCGCAGTCTCAGCCTCGGATGTCTGGGTAGAAGTGGTGGCCTCATATAAAGCGTCCGTAGGAATGCTGGTGGTTTCTTTGGCAGTCTTGGTCGCCTCACTACCCGTGGTGCTGTGATGGGCGGTGCTCTTATGGGTGGTGCTCTTATGGGTGGTGCTTTTATGGGTGGTGCTGCTGTGAACATACACGCATTTCCCGTCCTGGACAAAGTGGTGGTTTTTGGAAGCCCTGACCTTTTGGTTGGGGAGGTACGCTGTCATGTTATTGGCGTCCACGACCTGAAACCTCCTACATGAACAGAAGGGAGTAAGCAGGTAGCCCCAGGGGTCATGAACGCCGTCCGAGCAATACTCACAGCTCGGTACCGGCAACCTCAGTGACCTTCCAGTCGTCATTGGGACTCCAGATGTCGGACTTGGTGAAGAACCAGTCGATGCTTCGGTCAGTCCCATTGCGGCTCCGACCAATGGATAGGGTGTAGGGACTCTACAGCAGTCTACGTCAGCTTCATTGTGGCAATATGGTCATATGGTTGAATGAATTAATTTAAACAGAATCCATCACTCACCTCGCCGATGTCATCGCCCTCGGACCAGTTGATGAAAACGTTGGCACACTCCCTGAGCTTGTTCTCCAGCTCAACCTTCATACCGTTGACGTAGGAGCCGGCGCGGGCTTCGTTCTTGGCCGGCGCCGCGAAAGCGAACAAGGCGAAGCGGAAGACGATGAGGAGGAAGGGAATCTTGATACGCATTTTGACTGGAGTTGTGAGCTTGTCGGAGGGTCTGTGTTGATCTTATTGATGAGATGAGAGAGATGAGAGAGATGAGATGGAGGTCTGGCAGCTGTCCTTTTATACCATTTGAACGAGCTGCCCAAACGGCGGAAGGATGGGTGAGCAGCGGATAGATAGATACATCGTGTGGAGGCTGCTGGACCATCTACCGCCTCGCTCGTCCGTCTATCCGAACGGCCCCTGGATACGCTAGGGGACAGAGGCCGGGAAGAAAATAAACAGTGGGGCAGCCGGTCGGGCAGGGGTGTGGGAATGGTAGCGGATAAGGGTCCTGCTCGATACAGACAGAACACCTCCTGGACGACGAAGGACAAAACCCTCGCCATCACAGGTACAATAGAGTTTTTCGCGGGTGGTTGTGTCTCTAGAGTTTTTCCCAGGTGTAATGAGTGCTGGTTGCTGGCTGAGTGAGATTGGGTCGATGAGAGCGGACTGGTTGATGTGGGCTGGACGTCTTTTAAGACGTTTAAGTAGGGGGAGCGGGCGGGAGCCGGCGAGCCGGCTCACCGGGTACGCGACGGCGCGACTACCACCCGAATCGACAAATCTTCCTCCGCGTGCGCGACTGTCACTGCTTCATTCACTGCTACGTCCTTTTATCCATATCCCATTCTACAACATCCGTCCACCCCGGCCTCTAACCCGCCCCCCCCACTATTCTCTTATCTGCCCCCTCGTATCTTTCCCGGCACTATCCTGACGACTTGGACTATCACCAGCGCACAAAAACCGGATACTCTGGGCCTCACTTCTATCCGCCCTCTTCTATCCGCCCTCCTATCCTCCCCCTTTCCACCTCCCATCTATCCGGACAGTCATCTATCTACCTACCCTACAGCATATAAAAGCTCTGACAGCGGAATCTCTCCCTTATATTCTTATACCATCCTCCTCATCCCTTCGCCCATCCCCACAACTCCATATTCCGCTTTCACAACCTGTCACCTGATCTCCTCTTTACTATCCCGCCAACCCAGCCGACCATCCACACAGATGTCCGCTTCCGCCTCTTCGTCGGCCCCCACCACTCCGCACGTCCGATCCTCCCCCCTCGCTGCGTCTACCTCGACGCTCGTGGGGTCACCTACAGAGCGCTCCGCCCTTTTAAAAGGTGACCAGCTCACGAAAACCACTGACCCATGTCAGTCGGAAAGTGGAGAGGAGGAGGGGGCGGAGGGTGAGGAGGTGCTGGCGGATGTTCCAGGCGAAGCGACCTTCAATCAGACTGTGAGTGCCTTTCATTCTAAGTCATCTGTATTGCGGAGCAACTCACTAATTTCGCATGTGTGTAGCTCATGAACACCCTCGGTGACCTCATCGGTACCGGTATCCTGGCCTCCCCCATTGCCATCGCGCATGCCGGATGGGTATTCGGCCCTATCCTACTCATGGCGATCTCCATGATAACTCTGTGGACGTAAGTCGCCCACATTACTTGAGCGTTGTGGCGGTAGCTGATGCGTCTCTAATAGGCTGAAGATCATCATTCGGGTAATCCATATGGACAGCTCTATGCGCAACTTCGTCGACTTTGCGACGTACGGTATCGGGCCCAGGTGGCAAAAATGGCTTAAATACGTGTTCATAGGGGATTGTTGTATTTGGTTGTAAGTCTTCTTAACGTGATCTGGTGGTCAGTAGTCGAGTCTGCTTGCTTACATCCTTCTCTAGGATCGCCCTTATGGTGCTCTTCTCGGACATGTTCGAGACAGTCTTGCCTATTTTTTCCAGCAACCAATGGAAGGTGATCGGCCTCATCGTGTACGTTTACCTGTCACACCCCGAAAAGCTATTCCGGCCAAGCTGATCTATCCCCACAGCATCGTCCCTCTGAACTTTGTACCTCTCCGCTGGCTCTCTTGGTCCTCCGGCCTCGGTGTCGCCACCACCTGGGTCCTCGTTGCCATTCTCATATTCACCGGCCTTGTCACCAAGCACACCCCCGGCTCCATCTGGGAGCCTGCCCCCACCGACATCTGGCCCACACACGGGTTCGTCAAGTTCGGCTTGTCCTTTGGTCTCCTCCTCAGCGGGTTCGGCGGGCACTTCCTCCTGCCCAACTTGATCAGGGACATGAAGCACCCCGAGCAGGCGGAGCGGGTCGCAGAGGTCAGCTATGTCATCTGCTTTGTGGTGTACGGGGTTGTTGCTGTGTTTGGATATGTGATGTTTGGCACGGACGTCTCGGATGAGGTGAGTTTCTAGTATAGGGAATGAAGGAGCTGGTGCTGATGTGGTGCGTGGGATGCAGATCAGCAGGGATCTCGCCAAGACCTCGGCGTTTTCGCCGTTGTTGGCTAAGATTGCGGTGTGGATGGTGGCGATTAACCCCATCACCAAGATGCCTCTTGCCCTCCGTCCTGTGAGTAGACTGACGTGCCATGTTCATTTGGTGACCCAGCTGACAATGCCCACTTCTTAGCTCACCGACATCATCTTCAAAGAGACAAAGCTCCTCCCCACCGTCTTTGTGCCCAAGGCCCAGTACCACGCAAATGACTCCGCTTTGACCATCCGCACTAGCGCCGCCCTCCACGCCAGCTACACCGAGCCTCTCTCCTCCGACGCTCACCACGTTATCGCCGTCTCCAATGCCGAGCGCGCGCACAACCGCCGAGAGAAGCGGAAAGCTTTCTTCCGCGGTCTGACCACCGTCGTCCTCCTCGGGCTCTTCGTCGTCGGCGCACTGCTCTTGCCGTCGTTCGAGACCGTCATGTCCATCATGGGCGGCGGGATGAGCGTTGTCACGTGTATACTCGTGCCGATCGCCGCGGGGGCGGGTGTCTGGGGCTGGAAGTGGTACAGCAGACTGTTATTTGGCATGTCGGTGGTTGTGTGTGTCGTGGGTGTTGTGTGTGCCCTAATCAACAATGGGGACGCTTAGTCTGGGGGGTTTTCTGGCTCAGGTTCGGGCTTTGGCTCAGCTTCTTGGAGATCATCAAAACCGCTAGAGTAATAGACTTCTTCAGGGAAGGGCAGGTGAGGAGGACCTGTCGCCGTGAGCATTTGCACAGTTGCAATCTCCCTCTTCCCAACCATGTGGGTACGTACGGAGACCGACCAAAACATCATGAGTAGTAGCCATAGGAGTTATATAGGAGCATCATCCTGCAATTGTAATAGGTATCAATCCTTTCCCCACCACCTGTGTCATATATGCATTAATACAAAAAGTCACTTGTACAAGATACGGTGGACATCTCCAACGCTAGACCGCCACTTTGATGCTATCACTACACCTACTGACCGGCTGCTGCTCTGCTGGCGTGCTCGTCAAAGGTAGGAGACCACCGTTCAAGGCGCAAGCTTGGACACGTCGGCTGATTTGGCCTTGCCCTCCAAGATCATCTCTGCGAGCACCTTACCCGTCCCAGGACCTTGGGTGATACCCCAGCAGCTCAACCTGGCCACCCACCGTCAGCTCTCACCTCCGTTCTACACCCAAAGGCGCGAGGCTACTCACCCAGATCCGGTAAACACGCCTTCGACGCCCCGGACTTTGCCGATCAATGGACGACCGCGGTCGGCGATAGGCAGATAGCACGCCTGCTCGGATACGATTTCCGCGCCTTGGGCGGGGGAGAAGATGGGGGACAGGGCTTGAGCCTGGTCATGAAGCTTTGCGATGGCTGAGGCCGAGGGGGAGACGTCGGCGGCGGTTGCGGGGAGTGGGGTGTCGTCTCCTGCGCCGCAGCTGTTGAATTAAGATAGGTGAGCTTCACTCAACGGTGACAGTGGCAACGTAGAGGGGATGAGAGAGACGGCTCAGATAACCTACATGTAAGTCGTGCCGTCCGGCCTGGCGTACACCTCCGGCTCCCCAGCCGACCCATCCTCCAAAGTCATGCTCGTAAACAAGCACGTCGCCGACAACTCCACCTTGGTTTTGACGACCACGCTGTGTGCTCTGTGTCCCTGTACACCCAGCCTCCCGCCAATGTTCTGGCCCAATAACTGCTCTGCCAGCCGACCAGTCCATGGCCCGGCGGCGAGCACAACGATGTCCGCGTCCAGCTCGGTCTTCTCCCCGTCGGCAGACAAGATCCCGATGGATTTCGGGGTGCCATCCTCGAGAGAAAGTGAATAGGCAGTACCGATGACGAGGGATGTGGCTGGGTAGGTGAGGAACTTGTCGGAGAAGAAGGAGGTGAAGAGGCCGGGGTGGACCTGGGCGGTTGTGCTGTGCGATCCTAGGGGGCGGGAGGAGTGGACGAGACCTGCAGGGAGCCATGGGAGGGGAGGGGCTCTTTTGGACTCTCGAGTGGCGTCTGTTTCGATAGACTTGTATAACATGTCAGTGAAGGTCGTGGATTGGGGCTGATATAAGCCAGAGGGCTGCCGTAGTGACCTGACTGACCAGTGTGTCGACGGTCCGGTACCCCCACTTCTCTTTGCCCCCAAACTCCTCAGAGAGCGACCCATGCAATTCAAAGCTCATGGCGCTCAAGCTCGAGGTAGCACTCCCATGCCAATCCTTGGCCAAGAATCCACCGCTGAAACCGCTTGCAGCGGCAGCGACCTTTGTGCCTTCAATGAGGGTGATATGAGTCGAAGGAGATCGAAGAGGGTGTGTGGCCAGGAAGTAGGCGGTGCTGACGCCTGCGATGCCGCCGCCGATGATGGCGATGTTTTTAGGCAGAGGTGTGGCTGGCATGCTGGGGGATACGGTGAAGGGTGCCATGAGAAAGTTCAATGCCCGCCCCTTTCACATTGTGGGACCATCCTGGACCTTCGTGAGAAGGAATGCCCGGTACGGACGTCATCGGACGCGGCGGTCTCCGTTCTCGCGCCTTTCGGCCAGGGACAGCAAGTGTGAGATGGACAGAGCGACAGGTAAGCCGGTCGACCTTACATTTATCACCTCTGTATTCGCACCCATCCTCGTCTCCGCACCCCCTCTAGACACTCCACCACCATGTCTGCTCCGTCCGGTATCAAGGTTCCCGACTCACTCACCTCAGCCTTCTCCAGTGCTCTCGCCAACGCCAACGATGTCCGAGCGCTTGTCTTCACCATCGAAGGCGGTATGTATTCAATCTAGCTTTGCATCCTTGTAAATCGCCGTGCGGAATCGACAGGCTGACAGGGATGCGATGGTACAGAGTCGTTCAAACACTTGACCAGTGTCCAGCCCAAGGGTTCTTTCAAGGACGATATCTCACTGCTCCCTCCCGTCCTGCCAAGCCCCAAAACGCCTGCCAGCTTCGTCTACAGGCTGGACAGCAAGGAAGCCGGCAAGTGGGAGTGGATGATGATCACCTATGTTCCAGACGATGCTGGTGTGAGTCTCAGGTACAGGTCACAAGAGGATGTTGGACGCTGATATTCGGTGCCACATAGGTGAGGGCTAAGATGCTCCAGGCGTCATCGAGGTCGGGCTTGATGAAGTCTCTGGGTGCAAACAACTTCAAACATGACTGGTTTGCCACCTCTGTCGTATGTAGAGCTTTGTCATCTCCTTCGAAGGACTATGGAAGCTCACGTCTCCGAGCAGTCTGACCTTACTCCCTCCGCTCTGTCCGCGCACCTCTCCCACCTTTCCGCCCCGCCTCCTCTGAGCGCGTCCGAAGCCGCTCTCGCCGAGGTTCGTGAGGCTGAGGCAGCCGAGGCCAAGCGCGCAGCCCTTGATCCTGAAGAGCAAGTGCGCCGGACAAAGGCTGTGGTCGGTCTGGGTGGTAAGTTGGCCTGGGGTCCAGGGGTGCAGGAAGCGCTTGAGAAAGTTGGGAAGAGGAGCGATGATGGCTGGGTTGTGACTCTCGTAAGTTCACTCTGGCAACGTCTCCACTCTCAGTTGCTAATGACTATGTTCCCCGAGTAGGAAATCCCAGCTACCAACACCGCGTCCATCGCCCTACTTCGTTCCGAAGCCTGCACTCCTTCGCAGCTCTCCTCCAAGCTGCCCCCCAAGTCTCCGTGCTACGTCTTCTACTCCTTCCCCACTCCCCCTTCAGCCTCGTCCCCCAAGTCTCTTACCACCGCGGCTTCTGCCCGTAACACCTTCCAGGCGTCTCAGGGTGGCGTCCGCGTCGTTACCACCCCGTGGGCAGCACCCGCCCCCGAGGGCGAGGCGAAGCCAGAGACGACCGACGAGCCAGAGGCGGTTACAGAGAGCCCTTCTGATGAGAAGGATGCCGGCGGAAAAGGCCGCGTGGTATTTGTGTATAGCTGCCCGCCTGGTAGCCCGGTCAAGTACAGGATGATCTATTCTACAACCGTGAGGAGCGTGCGGCAGGACGCGATGGACAAGGCTGGAGTGGATGTCGTGTCCAAGGTGCTTTTCGGTTATCCCCTTATGGCTCACACGAGCAACAGACTGACATAAGGCTCCAATTGACCAGATCGAGACCTCCGACCCTGCGGACGTCACCGAGTCCCACCTCAAATCCTCCCTCCCTTCCAAGCCCACCCACTCCTCTTCCCTCCCCACGCCCGCCACCGCCTCCGGCCCGGGCCCAATGTTCGGCCGCCCCCGCCCCACGCCCACCGTCCTCCCCGTGCGATCCGCCTCGCAGATCCCCTTGCCGCCCTCTGGGCCTGCCACCCCTGCTGAGGGGGGCAGCTCGGCTGCCGCTAGCAGCCCTGGCGGAGAGGAAGTAGACGATAGCAAGGAGAGAATCCGAAGTGCGTTTGATGCTTTTGGGCCGAGGGTCGGGGGTGGGGGTGGGGGTGGGTTTGCGAGGCCTAGGCCGGCGGGGAGGAGGTGATATGAAGGGAAAATGGAAGGGGAAGGTATTGTAATGAAAGAAAGGCCGGTAATGAAAGAAAGGCCGGTAATCGTGTTCTTGATGCTACGAACGACTTCATACCAGCGCGGCGTGCTTTATGAGGAGGAATCCTTACCCGAATACGATGGACCAGCATACTGCCTTACAACCTATGTATCTACAGAACACCTTTGCCTTCCCCCTTGAATAAGATCTTTCAGACAGTGGTGCAACTAATGCCACGTCAGCGTGTTTGGTCAATGCGCGGTTGGAATTTCAGACGGTGAATTCCTTCGTCCGTCACCATCCGCCAGGTCTTGTCATTTGACTTCTTTCCGCCCATATCATCCCTCTGACTGAGCTTAAACACAGCCACGTCGAGTCACTCATTCACCTCTACAACATCTACCACCAGTCTCCTAGAAATAAGCTCCCAAATGTCTTCTGCCGCCGCCGAGACTGCTACCCAGGGCCTTCCTCCTGTGGGCGAGATGACCAGCCGTGACTAGTGCGTATCCAATGCTCTTGTTCACACGCAGGTGTATGTACGCAAGATGCTAACGGCTTTGTGATCCACTATAGCTACGCGGACAGGTGGGAGAGCTACATACAATATTAAGAGAGAGAAACACAAGCTGACGAAGCTCCTCATTGACTCGTTTCCCAGCTACGCCCACTTCGGTATGTCTGTACTGGGGCCAACAAATGTGTGTGTGCTCATGCTGATGTGCTTGCCCCCATTGTAGGTATCCACGAGGAGATGCTCAAGGACACTGTCCGAACCCTCTCTTACCGCAACGCCATAATGCAGAACCCCCATCTCTTCAAGGACAAGGTCGTCCTCGACGTGCGTACTCGTACCAGTCTATGCTCCACCAGTTCAATGTGCTGACTGTTCCGTGCTGGTTTGTGTAAGCAGGTCGGGTGCGGTACTGGAATCCTCTCCATGTTCGCCTCCAAGGCTGGCGCTAAGCTCGTCATCGGTATCGACATGTCCAACATCCTCGACCAGGCCGAGAAGATTGTGCGCGCCAACGGCTTCACCGAGAACGGTGAGTTGCGTCCGACAATATGTATAGGTAGACCACACAGGGTGCTTATAAACGTCAACAGAGATCGTGCTTCTCAAAGGCAAGCTTGAGGATGTCGAGCTCCCCGTGAAGCAGGTTGACATCATCATATCCGAGGTGAGCTCAACAATCGTAGATGATGTATGCGAAGCTGACGGGCGGATTACGCTATCACTTAGTGGATGGGCTACTTCCTCCTCTACGAGTCCATGCTCGACACCGTTCTCCTCGCCCGCGACAAGTACCTCACTCCCGACGGTCTTCTCTTCCCTGACAAGGCCACCATCTTCATGGCTGCCATAGAGGACCAGGACTACAAGGAGGAGAAGATTGACTGTAAGTCTGCCGTGCCGCTTGATTGTGGACGGACCTAACAGCTATGACTTGCAGTCTGGAACGAGGTGTACGGCTTCGACTACTCGTGCATCAAGGATATTGCGCTCCGAGAGCCCCTTGTGGACTGCGTTGAGCTCCGCTCTGTCGTCACCCACCCCTGTGCTATCAAGCACATCGACATCAAAACTGCCAAGAAGGAGGACCTCGCCTTCAAGGTCCCCTTCCAGCTCAAGGCTACCCGTAACGATTGTGAGTCGCATCACTCATGTTCTTCGACAATGAACACGAAGTTGATAAGGATGCATAGACATCCACGCGTTCCTTGGTTGGTTCGACATCTCCTTCTCGTGCTGCCACAAGCCGATCAACTTCAGCACTGGTCCCCAGGCGAAGGTGAGCTTCGCATCCAAACCAAAATACGTGCATGTAGCTGACACAGTCGCAGTACACCCACTGGAAGCAAACAGTATTCTACACCCCCAAGACCCTCACGGTTTCCGTGAGTTTGTCATGCGATTTACCACTGGGAGCAGAGCTGACCCCTGTCTATATAGGAGGGCGATGTCATCCAGGGTACCCTCTCTTGCGTGCCCAACAGCCGGAATAACCGAGACCTCGACATCGAGATCGACTACGAGGTGGTTGGCGCCGCGGGGGAGAAGGGGAAGATGGAGTACAAGATGTGAGTGCCGTTTTTACCGCTTGATCTCTGCGAGAGGGGCGAGCTGATTCCTGACGAGAAGGTCTTAATTCGGATTTTCTTCGCCCATGCAGGTACTAGGCCATGTTAATGTTGGACGGCGACGAGTTACGAGATCACCCACACATATATACCCATGCACACTCTCAGCCTCACTCTATCACATATCTGCTTGCAATGCCCGCCCTATCAATCCGTTTCTTCTGACCGACCCCATCTATGCACCGAGCTTCTTCCTCTCCCCCCACGCCTCGTCCACTCTGTTCAGCTCCCCCTGTATCTTCTTCACCCCTTCCTTCCTCTCCTTCCTCGCCTCCGTCCACCCACTCGGTATCTCGACCCCGTCCATCTCCAACAGCGCTTTGAGCAGCATCTCGCTCAGCCGCGCGTGCTCCTTCTGCAACGTCTCGAACGGCGGGATCCGCGCGGGGCGGTTCGTAGCGTGCGGCGAGGTGTACGAAATGAAGGTCGCGATGCTCGCCGCGTAGGGATCCAACAGGGATGCCACCAGCCCGCGGATCCAGTCTACCAGGACCTGCTCCGAGTCCGTCTCGGGCTGCTTTGGCTTCTTCTTCACCTGCGGCTGCGGCGCAGAGGCAGAGGAAGAGGCCGTGGGCGCGGAGGGGACGTCCCCACCCTTCCCGACGAGAACGAGGACGGTTCCATCTGCGATTCCGTACGAGGCTATGGTGAGCGAGGTGTCTTTGAGAACGGCACCCTTGTGGATGAGCTTCAGTTGGTTTATCGGCAGGCCGGTTTGGGATGAGAGGGTAGCGAGCAGGGTAGATAGAGGGGTGATGGTAGGCTTGGGGATGGGGATGTTGAATCTGAGATGCGTAGAGTCAGCTCTGACGCTCCACGAACACGTCTGGCAAGGTTGGTGTTTGAAGAAGGAGGCTGAAACAGTGTACTCCTGCCAAGCAGCCGTACCAGGAAACCCACCTTTCACGCCCCCATTTTACCTGGATGGTGATCGCCCCCGAGGCAGTCTCCTCCTGCGCCCGTCGGAAAGGGTTCAAGAACGACACTGTGGCAGCTTTTCCGAGCAGGAGGGGGGTGACTGTCGTTTTCCCGCAGGTGGTATATCGCTCGTCAGCGTATGGTCCGTCGATACAGTAGGATGTGAAGCGAAAGGGGAAGTTGGAACGTGGGCGATGAGAATATTGGTATACGCACCGAGAGAATGGACGAGGCCGGACAGCTTGGCTGGAATCTACTGTCAATGAAAGATGGAGGCCGAGCAGGTGCCTGTAATGTATACTGTAGACAGCTGGGGGGGGGGGGGGGGATTTTGAGCTTTAAAAAGATGAAAGGAAGAGCATAACAGCAGTGCGATATGCGACAACGAACGAAGGTGACGATGATGCTGTGGGCTGCCTGGTGCCGGGCGTGTCGGCATCAACGGCGGATAGGAGTGGCACTTCTTCCAGAGACCACCGGCCACACTCCTTCATCTTGTCTTTCCACGTCAACCCCCCCCCCCCACCCCCCCGGCCTCTCAAACCATCATATACATGCAGGATGTACGTGCTGCCAGCATTTCCAACCCTTGCTTGCAAGACCTGCTGGGTCCACTCCAGCACTACGAGTTCGAGTCGCTACTTTCAGCCGGCAAACAACAACAAGAGGCTCTCCAGGAAATCGCACCCTCTAGCAAGGGACGGAGAGGGGCAGGTACAGTAGAGAAAGCCGGGTGTGATTGCCGGGTGGGGGGCAAGTCGGGAAGGGCGAGGTTGGAGAAGGGCGGCGGCGGGGATGCCTGCAGTCCTGGGGTAGAGCATTGTGTGAAGGCGGGGCGCGAAGGTGCAGGGAGAGGCGGGAACATCTTCTTTGAGTCGACTCCGTCAGCGATGGCCCCCTTAAGGTGTCAAGAGGGAGCTGTGCAGAGACGCAAATGATCATTGCATCGATCGTGAATAACAAAAAGGGAAAACGTAACAGCCGTCCACATCCTCGTCTCTCCACTCTACTGCTCGCCCCATCCCGAGCCACTCCTGTCTGCGCTCATCTAGCCTCCCGCGCACACTGCCGCACTTTATCCTTCACCGCCCGCTCATGCCCCAGCTCAGTTTAGATCTGTTTCCGCAAACTTAGCATTGTGCACTACACCCCGATTGAGAATACGAAGACGACAACGACAACTTACGTATTGGCTCAACCATCGGAAACCTTCGCCGTAGCCCTGTCGCATCACCACGGAGCACATGAACACCTCAATAGGTCGGATATCACGGAGAGGAATCTTTCCCTGTCACATCCGAGCATCCCTGTCAGTCTCATCCTATTCCCAACGGCCTACTCGCCATACCGAAAGGAGAGAGGAGGCAAACACGTACCTTGCCAGTGGTCTGGTATAGACCGAGCTCGTGCCTCATCTGTTCCTCAGAGACGGCGCCGTCGGCGTCAATCTTGTTACCAAGGATGAGGAAGGGCACCTGGGCGAGGGACTCGATGGACACTACCATCGGTGATCTTCGTTAGTTCATCGATTCGGGTAGATCGGACAGCTAGCAGCAGTTCGAAACCACCTCCCGCATCCCCGCTTGGGGTCCTTGCAGCCCAAAACAGAGACAGAGGAATCACTCACAAAGCGAGTCGAGCTCCACCTTGCTCTCCGCAAGCCTCTCCGTGTCGGCGCTGTCGACGAGGAAGACGATCCCGTCCACCTCGGGGAAGTAGTCACGCCACAAGCGGCGGGCCTGCAAATGGCCCCCGAGGTCGTAAGTGGTGAACTTGACGTTACCGATGGCGAGTTCCTCGGAGGCTGTGCATAAGGGGGGTTAGCCTGCGGTAATAAGGATGAGATAGGGGGGAGGTGAGGTGATGGGAAGTTATACTGGAGAGTGAAGGTGGGAGATGGAACGTACTGGGGTGGAGGGTAGGCTGGAGGGTGGCGAGTCGGTCGTTCTTGAGCATATGGAGGAGGGTCTACCGCATCGTGCCCATATAAGCTCCTTTTTCCGACGGCCTATTAGCAACCAACAACAACACGACACTCACAGTCTTGCCTGCGTTGTCGAGACCCAAAAACAAGAGCTTCGCGCCTGTGAACCCGCGCGTTAACCCTGCACGACGTGCTTCAAGCTACTCGATCCAACAGCCCGCCCCGCTGCCGATTCCTGCGCCTGTGTATACGCACTCTTGTTCATGAGACCTATGTATGCATGGTCAGCTTGGCGGAAGGCGCACACGCGCGCGTGGGAGAGGACACGACATACCGAGGGAAGAGAGGACGTCCCAGAACCAGTTCTACGTTGCTGTCAGCTATTTCCCTCGAGCTGCTCTCTGCCTGAGAAGGGTGTACGTACGATGATAAACATTATGGATGTGAGGGTGACGAGGTAGAACGAGTAAGAGCTGGCGCGTGATTTATATCAAGTCTTTGACCAGAACATTGGAGGACGTTGCGATGACAGCGGTCATCACCCGCCAACCGAGTGCCACACCCGGCATTATAGCGCGGTGTCCCTGCCACGTGGCAGGGCATGGGTCGCGGTCATGATCCGGCGCGTCTTGCTCTGGTCGCTGAACGGCTCAAGGAGCGTCTCGAGAAGGTCGCTCTTTCGATTGCAGTATATCCATCACGCCCCTAGAGAAGGCCAGAACAGAACCCCAATGCAAAAGGAGCAGGCTTGATATCCCACCATGTCTCCGTCCCAGTACTATACCCACACCACACCAACAGACATGACTTCCCCCTTCCCAGCTGACGGCGTCCTCAAGAGCCCAGTCTGCGTCTTGTATGTCGACTCTGTCTCTTCACCGCCTTCACGGCAGTGACCGCACTGGAAGCTATGCGGTACTAATCCTGTGGTGACACTCATAGCTGCGGCTCCTCCCCCGGCAAGCTTCCTCTGTTCACCAAAGCCTCCCAGTCAGTGGGCGAGGCCCTCGCGAAAGCTGGTATCCCCCTCGTATACGGTGGTGGCCGTCGTGGCATTATGGGTACGTCATGTACCCTCATATCGGTCTTGGAACTCGAAACACTTTTAGTCGTATCAGTCAATTTCACGCTTCTGGCCCAGCTGACCCCCCATCGATTAACCCAGGTGTCGTCTCCCACTCAACTCTCCAAGCTGGCGGATATGTCCACGGTATCGTTCCCCGCGCTCTTCTGGAACGCGCAGCAGAACACACTCCCGCGCCTGGGACTTTACCGAGTAGTGAAGCTGCTACCCCTGTGCAGGGTGCGCAGGGTGTGAGTGGAGAAGGGACTGGGGCCGAAGTGCTGCATGATGAAGGGGGGGGAAGGATGACGACGGAGGTTTGTGGGAGCATGCACGAGGCGAGTGTTACCATCTTTTCAGTTGCTGACAACTGGTGCGTTCATGTGCTGACGAGACCCATGCCACACACAATGCCTCACCCACCAGAGGAAGCTCCGCATGGCCAAACTCTCCACGGGCGGCTTCATCGTCCTTCCCGGCGGGTACGGCACCTTTGAGGAAGCCCTCGAGATGACCACCTGGAACCAGCTCGGCATCCACCGCCTTCCAATTCTCGTCCTCAACGTCGGGGGTTTCTACACGCACCTGCAAGCGCAGTTTGAGCATGCGGCGGAAGCAGGGTTTATTGCAAAGGAGAATCTGGGCTTGATCAAGCTCGTGAATCTGGAGGGGGAGGGGGGGAATTTGGATGAGGGGAGAGCGGCGGAGTGGGGAGCGGCGGCGGTGAAAGCGCTGGAGGAGTGGACTTTTGCTGTGAGTCCATGGTTTCCGTTCTAGGGGGGTGGCATCGCCGGGACCCCAATGCTGACGTGATACAGCAAAATGCGGGCTACGGGCTCAACTGGACAGAGAACGATACGAATGGAACGCGAGATAGCACCGTATGATCGCACCCTTTGAATATTGATGTCCGCTTATACATTCACATGCATTGACCATAACTCTTTTACAGAGCCAAAATGATACCTCCCCCCTCCCCGCTGCCGGGAGCGTCTCCACACCCCCCTGCATATTCACCACCATGCGCTTCACCTCACCCTCTCCCTCCCCCTCCCCCTCCAACATACCATTCACCCTCACCCAAACCCACATCCCCCTCCTCCCACTCCACCTCACCCGGCTGCACGAGGCCTACACCCACTTCCGCTCTCTGTCCCCCAGCTGGGCGCCTTATCCAGGTGACCCCTTCATCTGGTCCCTCATCCGCTCCAAGCTGGAGGCCATGGAAATCGCCGCTCGGGCCCAAGGCGAGAAAGGCGATTGGCGAGTGAGAGTCGTACTCAACCGAGACGGGGAGGTGGAAGTGCAAGCTCTCCCAGCACCGGCGGGCGCGGGGCCATTCGAGCTCTTCCCTGCTGCGGCCCGGCCAGAGTCGGGAAAGTGCAGACCGGTGGTGCTGGACCCGGAGGTGGGGTGGCTTGGGGAGGAGGGAGGGGAGGAGAGGGATCGAAGGTTGTATAAGACGAGCGAGAGGGGACTTTATGATCGTGCTTATGCTCGTGGGGGTGAGTCGGCCTGTGTGTGTGTGGTGGGGGGGGGGGGGGGTGAATGTATAAGATCTGTAGCGGGAGCGGGAGCTGACGTTCGGGGGTTGGGCGTGGTAGCTCAAGTCTCGGTTGAGCATCCGGAAGTGATACTCCGCACTTCTGCCAACCTGCTCGAAACCACCACCTCGAACATCGCTATCCTCCTCCCGACGCCCACCTCCTCCTCTCCACCCGTCTGGATAACCCCGCGAATCACCGCCACCACCCCCCTCCTCAACGGCGTGACGCGGCGGTTCCTCCTCCAGCAAGGGGTGGTGGTCGAAGGGGACCTGACGGAGGAGGACTGGGAGAGAGTGAAGAAGGGAGAGGGGAGGGTGGTGGGGTTCAACGGACTGCGGGGGGTTTGGGAGGGGCGGGCCGTTTGAGCAGCCTACACTGTAGACTGTAGAGTGGGTGACGACGATGATGCATGGGCTTGGCTTCTGGGGTACTCGATTTGTATGCTGGGTATGAGTGATTTGACTTCCCTTCTGCCAAGGGCGTTATTCTGTCTTGGACTTTTCTTCTTCCCTCGCAGCGGGCCCCCACGAATCCAACACCTCCCCCAACACCCACACGCTCACCACAAACACCCCCACCCCCGCCGCCCACACTCCCAGATACACCCCTCTCGCCCTCAACTCCAGCTGGTACGCCATACCCAACCACACCCCCTGACTGACCACCCACCCTCCCACCAGCACTCCCGCCTTCCGCCCCGTCATTTTCAGGTCTGGCAAGACGAGTGGAAGGAGAGGCAAGAACCAGGTGAAGTACTGTGATGTGCAGACTTTGTTGAATGATACAAAGAGGGCTGTTTGGAGGAAGAGGCTGAGGTGGAGAGAGGGGACGGATGTGGAGAGCGGGAGGAGGGCGAGGAGGGGGATGAGCGAGAGTTGGGGGAGGAAGGTGGTGAGAGGGTGGCGCATGAGGGTGAGAAGGGAAGATGGGAGAGAGGAGGCGAGAGGGGAGGGGAAGGAAGAGAGGTAGATGGGGTAGAAGTAAGGGGAGAAATTGTGGCGGTGGTCGAGCCGCGTGAGGTGGTATAGGAACGTATGCTCGAGGAACGGCTGTCCCCATCTAACAGTCATGTCAGCGATGGTCCGTCCTACCGTGCCCGAGTTGGCACGTTGGCCAGCGAACAAAAACGAACATGAGCCACAGCCCCCCATTGATCATCCCAAAGCTCCCAGCCGCAATCGCCCCGAACCGCCACACCCTCTTGCCGAACCACCCCCAGCGGCCCGCAAGCTCCGCCCAGATCGCAGGGATATAGATCGCCGGGTAGATCTTCCAGCTCACGGCCAGCGCGAGGGCCATCGCCGCCCTTGCTTCCCCGCCCCTCTTTGACGTGGGAGCCACATGGGCGCCCCCACCGAGCTTGAGGTAATACACCATAAGAATGACAAGGAAGCATACTCCAGCCTCGGGGCTTCCGCGGGTGGTGATGCTCAGTACAAAAGGGTTGAGTGTCCACAGCAAGTGGGTCGGCCAGAACGGCGCAGGGTCTGGTCCGGAGAGGAGGAGGACGGGGATGAGCAAGGAGGGGAGTGCAAGGAGGAGTTTGCCGAGGAGAGGGGAGAGTAAGGTTGGGGAGAGGAAGAGGGGGAGAAGGGGCGTGTAGCGGAATGTGGCGCGGTGGTATGGGCTATAGAGAGGTTAGCAGCGGCTGATGTCGGTGGGTGGTGCAGTTGGCAGCTGGACGAGACTCACTCGCCGACAGCCCACCCCATAGCATCCACGAGCCACCCCTTCGCGCGCTGCGCCTGGCCCGGTCGAAATATCAGCCGCGCCCCGTCAGATACGACCCTCCAGTCGACGTCAGTGTAGCGCAGTCCGCCGTAGCGCTCTGGGTGGGCGTCAACGTGCTCTGCGTAGAGGATCAGGGCGAGGTGGATGAGGAGAGAGAGGAGGAGGATGGGGGCGGAGCTGCGGCGCGGGGTGGCGGTGGAGGCGGGGGCGGCGGGGGCGGCGGGGGCTGCGGCTGGGGGCATGCTGGCGGTTGCGAGTGTGCCGCTGGTCGCTGATGGTGCCGAGTGGCGCCGTCAATACATTGCTACATGGTCATGGCTCGTGGCATCGCTCGAGGTGGTCATGCCGGCGTCCGCGCGCCTGGTGTCCGGTGTCCGGTGTCCGCGTTGCTGCGTCCGTATGTCCGCCACACCGGCGTTTCCCACGTGGCCCGGCCGCGGCCTGTTCCGTTTCAGGTGACAAGGGGAGGGCGCGTGCTTTTCGCCCCTGACAAGCTCAGGGCGGGGTGGCATCCGCAACAACAGCAGCGCGCGCTCGGGCCTGTTGTCCCCTCTTTCTCTCCTCTCATTTCCTGTCCCGCCTCATCTCCCCTTTTCTGCATCTGCAAACTGCTTCTCCTCTCACCCCCCTATATACCGCCGACCCTCATACGCTCATTCCACTAGACGACCCCACGACTCACTCTATACCATACGACCTCGCCCGTCATCGTCTTCATCGCGCGCCGCCCGACTCCCAGCAGAAAGCGCCAAACAAACACACACACCCTCGTCCTCGCACCCCCCCCCACACCCATCCACAACCCGTCCAGCACCACATCCACACGTTGAACGCCGTATCTTGCCTGCACGCCTATCACGCACTTGTCAAGATATCTGAACGACCATCACCATGACCCCCGCTGCTAGCCTCGTCAACCTCTTGCCCACGCTGGCTCTCCTCGGACTTGCTCTGACGGGTATCGAGGGCACTCCTGTGAGTACTCTCCTGCATCCCATCCCCCATTGACCATCGCCATTGCTGCGACACTGGCTGCGCACATCCTTTCATTCAAGGTGCCGGGCCCCAATCCCCGTGGCCCCCTCACCGCACTGATACACCGCACCGACCACAAACAACCTGCTTGGCGACTGGCTGACGCATTGGACCCTCCCTTACGTAATCTATTCGCACCCTCCCCCTACCCCACGTCCCCTGTCCCACCCACCCCTTGCGCCTCACCCCCTCGCCCCCGCCGACCGGCCCTCCAGTCCACGCTCGCGCACTCTCACGCTCAGCGCGATCACCACCGCCACCTCGCGCAGCGCCAGCGCCTCGCCTCTGGCATTACCAAGCAGCAAGCCAAGCGCCATGTTATCCGCCGCAACGCCGACGGGTCGCAGTGTCGCGTCCGCGGCAGCACACTCGCCGCTGCCGTCTCCGCCTCCGCCGCTGCCGCCGCTTCTTCCGCTGCGCCCTCCGCTGTGGCCTCCGCTGTGGCCTCCGCCGTGTCCTCCGACTCAGCCATCGCCGCCGCATCCTTCGCTGAGGCCGCCGCCGCCGTGTCCGCGGCCGTGAGCGTCACTGCGGATGTGACCTTCACGTACGAAGCCTCCTCCGCGGCCGCTCCCTCGGCCTCAGTCACGTCCGCTGCCGAGTGGACGTCCACGTCGACCTCCACGGAGGAGGCGGCGACCTCCTCGGCGTCGAGCTCCGGGGTGACCATAGGCTCGATCGGGTCTGGCGGGTGGACGAATGTCGGGAGCAAGCTGGGTGCGGCATGGCCGAACGGCAACTGGGCGTCGTCGTCAGATGACAACTACATTGGAAACTACATTGGGAGCAAGACGTCTTGGTACTACACCTGGAGCCCGTCCTCTGTTGTGAGTGACGCTGTGTGCCGGTTGGGCAAGGTGGACGGATGCTGACGCAGTGAACGCAGGGCTCGGGTGACTCGCTCGGTCTTGAGTTTGTCCCGTGAGTAGTCGCGCCAGTAGGCAGCTGTTCGTCGATCATGTTCAGATCCACTAACGAGCATACGCGTGCAGTATGTACTGGGGTGTCCGTCAGCAGAGTGAATGGTACTCGCAGATGGCGTCTTGGCCCTCTACCGTCAAGAACGCTCTCTTCTTCAACGTCAGTTCCGCACCCGCATATGACTCTTTGATCCCCAGCTGACACGGATTACCTGCTGCAGGAGCCCAACCAGTCGGGCCAGTGCGACATCTCTGCAAGCGACGCTGTCCAGTACTGGATGAACGACTTCTTGCCCGTCCGTGCCAAGGGCGTTCGTCTTGGTAACGCTGCAACCACCAGGTATGTCTGACATAGGAGTTGGGCCAAGGATGTGGACGACGGCTGACGGTGGTGGGATGTATAGCGCGCCTTCCGGTCTTCAATGGGTACAGGACTTTGCTTCCGCTTGTACTAGCGCGGGCAACTCTGCTGCCGACTGCACCTCTGAGTGAGCTCTCCCGCTGTCTCGAATATCTGTCCCAAGGCCATCGGCTGACGATGTCTGGACACAGCTTCATCCCGATCCACTGGTACGACGTCACCGTCAGCAACTTCCAGGCCTACGTCGAGAACTTCCACTCGCAGACGGGGCAGAACCTCTGGGTGACCGAGTATGCTTGCCAGAACTTTAACGGCGGAGCGCAGTGCTCTGACTCGGAGTGTGAGTCTCGCATGGGGATTGTGCGATGAGGAGTGAACATAAGCTGACCATCATGACAGCTTGGAATCTGCACCAGACCATGGCTGCGTGGTTTGACGAGCAGTCCTACGTCGAGAGGTACTCTCCTTTCGGTGCGTTTCCTCTCCCCGCTATCCTATGTGTTTGGCAGCGCGCTGACGTACTGGCGGGTGTTTAGGTATGATGGCCGACATGCAGGGCGTCGAGCAGAACAACGCGCTCATGAACCCCGACGGTAGCAGTGCGTTCCTTTTTCCTTCTAGAGTGTGGCACGTACGGAGATGCTGATTCACTGTCTCTACAGTCACGTCGCTCGGCTCGTGGTACATCAGCAGCGCTTAAGAGTCCCTCCCCTTCATGCGAATGGTAATCGATTGCCTCGACATGCAGTGGCGTCCGCCGACCGCCGTACCAGCTCTTCCCCTTCACGAACATTTTTTGCTTCTCTCTTCGATTCTTAGGTAGTTTTCACTTTGCTGGCTCCTTGACCCCCGTACATATGTCCATAGCTCTTTTCTCTCTGTCCGGCTCGGCTTGATGCTGGGTCGGTGGCGAGCCACCGTACGCATAGTGTGCTCTATCGTGTGTCGCCGTGCATATCGTATGCACGCCCGCGCTGTGTTACTGCTGTGATGTTTGTGCGCCAGGGCTATGGTGGTGCATGGTGCAAACACAAACAGAGCTGACTCTGAGCTTGTCACGGTGATGCTCTCGACTGGCGTGACGGGCGCGTCCCGCCGAGTACTCGCGCGCTCGCAGACGAGCTCTAGGCCCAAAGTATCAGGGGTCGTGGAGGGTGGGGTGTCTCCCGCACGTCATCATCCGCTGCGGGCGAATCACGCGGCGCGATTTTGTAGCGAGTGTTTGTGTTTAGGTCCCGATTCACCGCCTCGCACGCGGGGTATATAAACAGCCCCGGGGGGGGGGGGGCGTCGCTGAACCGCCGCTCCACCCGCCACTGCCCACCGCCCGTGACTCGTGACTCTGACCCGCACTCTGACTCTGACTCGCTGCACGCACCAAGCACCCCAAGCATACCAAGCATAATGAAGTTCACGCTCCCCCTCACCGTCACCCTCTCCCTTCTCACCTCCCTCGCCGGCGCCTCCCCTGCGCCTGCCCACGCCCACGCTGGCGACAAGCACCTGATCCGCTCCTCCCCCGACGCCGCCGCCGCCATCCCCCTCGCGCGCGGCCTCTCCGGCCTCGCCGCGGCGCACCACGCCGGCGGGCTCGCTGCCCGCCAGGAGGACGCGTCTGACGATTCGGGCGCGACGACGGGTGACGGCTCGGACGACGGTTCGTCTGGCGACGGCTCGACCTCGTCAGAAGATGGGTCGGGGGATGGGTCGACGTCGACGGATGATGGGACGGACGACGGGTGGGATGATGGGGACGGGGATGATGGGACGGAGACGGCGACGGACAGCTGGTCGGACGACGGGAGCGCCACGGCGACGGACAGCTGGTCGGACGACGGGAGTGCCACGGCCACCGACAGCTGGGCGGACGACGGGAGTGCCACCGCGACCGACTCGGCGGCGGACGGGGAAGAGACGGAGAGCAGTTCCGAGACTGATGACGGGGCGAGGTGAGTACGCTGTCGCTTCGGCGCGACCTTGATCGCGGTCAACGCACATGGACGTTTGCTGACCCCGACCCCCTTGCCGCGTGACACGACAGCGCATCCTCCGCCGTGGCATCCACCACCTCCGCTGCTGCCGCCGCCGCTGCTACGACCTCTGCCGCCGCCTCTGCCGCCACCTCCTCCCGCAGCAAGGTCACCAACTACAACACCACCACCCGCTTCAACACACGTGGGGCTATAAGCACCAGCGCTGCCCAGACCGTGAGTCTCGTCCCCGTCCGTCGTCCATACCACGCGCGTGGTGGCCCGAATGCATGCGCTGCGACCGCGTTCGCTTGGCACAGCATGGGCCGCGCCCGTTCGCTTGGCACACCTATTTATAGCCCCCCCCCCACCCCTCCCCCCCACATCACCACTGCATAAGCCACGTTTGAGATCGCCAGCTGACACCTCCCCGCGCACAAAAGACTAGCGCCGCCGCTGCCTCGAGCAGCGCCGCCAGCGCCGCGGGCGCGCGTGCCGTCCTCCCTGCGTCGGGCGTGATCTCGGCGCTCAGCGTGGTCGTCGCCGGCGGCCTGGGCGCCCTTGCTCTCTTTGCCTAAGCCCCGGATATCCGAGCTTCCCCCCACTCGTCTCTGCCTGGTGTTCAGACGGGCCGTGGGCCGTTGAGTTTGCCGCGTCGCGCAGGTTTTCTCTCCTTCTTTCGCCTTTGAACTATGGACTTTTTTTTTCTCAAAGATATTCACTCCCTACCCCCCACACACGTTGATCCTCCTCCCATACATTCTCGTCACGACGCTGGTCATGCAATCTGTACGAACCCCCCATGCACTTCCCTGTAGCCCGCACCCACCCACATGTCCCTGGTCCACTCTTTGCTGCTCGCGATCTCGTCGCTGCCTCTTGGTGGGGATGACGAAAATGCCAATGATATACATCGTATATTCCTTCCCAATCGTTATAAACACGTACTTGTAATAACAATAGGGAACGATTGAAAAAAGGTGGGGGAGAAAAGAGGAATATCAGAAAAGGAAAAGCATGCTACAGTACTGCCCGCCCGGTCGTCTCACCGCGCCACACGGGTCAGAAGAGAAAACGGGGCGGAAAAGGCGCCATGGTCTACATGAAAAGGTCCGTCGGTCCACGAGGATCCCCCTGCCCCCTCCCCCTCCTCCTCCCCCCGGAACCCCGGGGGCCTCCCGCCTCCCTTCGCTCTAAGCAAACATCCCAACCACCACACTCACGCCCAGCGCGACTCCCACCGCCACACCCGCCGCCGCCCCCGGCCGCGAGAACAAGCGTACCGCCCCCGCGCCAGAGGTGGCAGCAGCAGCGGTGGTGGTGGTGGAGCCCGCGCCGGAGCTGGAGGCAGAGTTGTTTGCAGCGAGGAGGGAGGCGGTGGTGCCGCCTGACGAGGCGGAGGCGGTGGTGCCCGAGGCGGGGGTGGTGCCCGAGGCGGCGGTGGAAGCGGAGGCGGCGGAGGCAGAGGCGGAGGCAGAGGCAGAGGCGGAGGCAGAGGCGGAGGCGGAGGCGGAGGCGGAGGCGGAGGGGGCGGAGGCGGAGGCGGAGGAGAGGGTGGTGGGGGCGGATGCGTCCGTAGAGGCGGACACGCTGGCGGAAGAGGCAGAGGCGGCGGCGGTGGCGGTGGAGGTGGAGGCAGTGGAGACGGTGGAGCTGGAGGCGTCGTTGCTGTGCAAAGTCAGCGTGCTGTGCCGGGGAGGTGGAACGGTGGAGCCGAGCGAGCACTCACCTAGATGCGGTCTCGCCCCCCGACGCAGAAGAAGTCGACGACGACGACTCGTTGGTCACTGCCGATGGACCTTCCATCAGCTTCCGCCCTGCCTGGGCCGGTGGAAAAGGGCAGAAAAACAAAAAGGCAAGGCTCACCGCTCGTCCCGACCGCCGACTCATCTTGCAAGCACCCCGAGTCCCCTTCGCCGACCTTGATATTCTGCACATACCCCGTCTTGCCATCCGCGTCCACGATCTGGAAGATGAGGTCGGTGCCGGCCGCCTCCGTGACGAGCCACTGCGTGGTGTTGTCCCACCCGGCGGTGAGGTTGGCGACCGAGGTGGTGCCGATGTAGTAGCCGCCTCTGCCGATCTCGAGAGTCGCGGGGGCCTGGCGGAGCGACACAGCACACGAGGGAGGGTGGGGACGTCAGCGTGGAGGCAGGGAGACTGGGGGATGGAGGGGTGGAGGGGTAGCGGAGCCAGAACGTACAGAAGCGCCAGTCCAGCTGATCGTGGCGTACCCACACTGGGTGACGTTTTCTGCGGTCACCGTGATCCCGTCGTCTGTCACGAACCGCACTCGTCAGTCGGCTCTGGCCCTCAACCCATCACCGCCCCCCGCGTCCCTCCCCCCTGACACGCGTGCACCGCCCCTCCCGCCCCTCCCCCCCCTGACGCGGAAGCCCCAAACTCACTATAACCGCCGGCGAGCACCTCCCCGACCGAGTCCCTGCGCTCTGCGCGCACGTTGATGGCTGTGCCGGCGAGGAGGATCGCTGCCAGAGTGGAGCTCGGGAACATGGTGGATGGGGTGGGAGAAAGAGGGGATGGGTGGAGCGGGGCGGGGGGAGGGACAGGAGATGGAGATGAGATGAGGAAGGAGAAAGGAGAGGAGGACGTTAGCAGCTGACACTGGTCACGCTATGGACCAGAGCAGAGACGCGTGGCCCTGAGCCCTGAGCTTGGGCCCTGAGCGGCCGCGTTTCAGCGCCGCTCCTCACACAACGTTGTGGATGCTACCGAATGCATGTGTCTGGTGCGTGCTCATACATCTCTCTCTCTCTCTCTCTCTCTCTCTCTCTCTCTCTCTCAGTTGCGTGTATGTCCTGGGAACCATTCATGAACACAGCCCTCCAGCCCCGAAGCCCACCCCCCCGGCCCTCACACTCCACCTAGCGGTACCACTGCCCGCCCCGCACCTGCGACGACCCGGACCCCGACTCGGACCCACTCCCCATCCCCCCAAACCCAGACGAGTGCGCGTACACCCCGCGTTCACCCTCCGAACTCGACGAGCCCCCCTGGCCCCCATACCCTGGCTGCCCCGCCTGCCATGAATGCCCCGGCTGGTGCGGCTGGGGGTACGGCCGGTTCGGTGGTGCGGAGGGGTAACCGCCCATCGTCGGCGTCAGCGGCATCGGGTACAACGTGGAGTGCGTCGACGCAGTGAGCGACCCCCCCGTCGCCGGGCTAGCCCCGGCAGCGGGATGCGCGCCGACCCAGGTCGCGCCCTGGGTGTACGACCCGGGCATGTCGAGGTACAGCCCGATCCCACTGCCCCCTGGCCCCTGGCCCGCGCCCACGCCCCCGGCACCGACACCGCTTCCCTCGCCGCTCCTGCTCGGCTGCAGCACTCTCCCCGGCGGGCCCGGCGGGCCCGGCGGGAGGATGGGCGTCGACGGGTTCGTCCCGCCGTGCTGCGAGTACGCGTGGCTCGACGAGTCGTCGCTGCGCTGCGTGACGAGCGGCGCGGACATGCTGTGTGCAGGGCCCGCGGTGGCGGTGGCGGTGGCCTGCGGGAGGAGGGAGGAGAGGGACTGGGTGCGCGTCGAGCTTTGCGGCAGGTGCTGGAGGGATGACGACGTCGAGGGGCCGGCCAGAGAAGGGGGGTACGACGGGCCGGCGATGAACGTGTTCGGGGTTGGCATGGAGGACGGAGGCCCAGATGGCACGCTCGCAGACTATGCCGGTCGTATGTAAGCGCGATCCTCCCACCGGCTCGCTACCACGCCCCACGCCCGACTCACGTATTTCCCAATGATCTTCTTGAGCGCCGCACCCAAGCTCTCCCACGCGTACACCTTGACGTTCTTCTCGATGTTGCGCGGGCGCGGGTTCGGCAGATTCATAATCTGCCTGAAGAAGACCTCCGTCTCGGGCTTTCCCTTGCCCACCGTGATCGGCCTGAACCCCTCGAGGTTCCTGCGGGTCCGGTTCTTCTCCTCTACGGTGAACGCCGAGCCCACGAGCGCTTCCAGCAGGTAGATGACGTCCACTGAGCTGATGTAGCACGCGTTGCGCGCCTCCCAGAACAGGCACGACACCACGATCGACGACTGGATGAACGGCCAGTCGGCCTGGCTCACCACTCGGAACTGCGCGTGGATCGTCGTGCCCTCCTGTCGGCGCCAGAACTGCACCAGCCGGCGGCGCTGCGCCCACTCTTCAGACTCCATGTCCCTGTCACGGTACGGTAAGCACTGGGCGTTGACCCGCGGTCGGTGGATTCCGAACAGGGAGGGGACTCACCATCCGACGGCCACGCTGTTGAGGTCGCCGTTCAGCTCGAGCGAGGCCTTCTGCCCCGTGCTGACGTAGGGCATGATGGGCGTGACGGGGAGACCCGAGTCGGCGGGGGTGAGCTGGGACGTGCGCATCAGGCTCGGCTGCGGCGCGACGGCGTAGCCCGGCGGCAGCGGCGACGGCGGCACGGGCCCGCTGGGGAGGGAAGAAGTGGGCGCGTAGGGGCTCTGGCTCTTTGACTCGATGTCTGCCGGCGTGTGTGTGTCAGCTGCGTTTGTGATTTGATTCCATCGGCTCGCCAGCAGAGACAGACTCACAGTGACCAGCGGATGGCAGCTTGCCGTAGGTTGACGAGACGGGGGAATAGTAGCCCTGCAGGTCTGTGTTGCCAGAGAAGGTCGACGACGATGACCCCGATGTTACCCGCCGGTGGTTCATGGGCTCGGGTGGCGAGTACCTTGCTGACTCGAGCAGATCACCACTCCTCTTCTTTGACAGCTCTGTATGCCACCCGTTAGTCAGCTCTAGCTCCAGCTCATGGTCCTCGACTCGACGGCTTGACTCACCGCCGGTATACAGGAAATGCCCCAGCTGCACCATCTGGACGATCGCATTATCATCCGCCAACATCTGCACGCACACCGGCACCGCCCTCGATCCCTCACCGCCCGCCGTGCCGCCAAAGTCGTACGCCGCCCCGCTCGTCTGTGCCCAGCTCGGCACCGTCGCACCCAGCACGCACTCTTGCGACCACCACGCGTCCCCGCCCCCCATCGCCGCGGAAAGCTCCCCGCCGCCCCCACCACTCGCCGATTGCACCGTCGTATGCACTGGGCACACCCCGATCACCACGCGGATAAGTAACCGCCCAGAGCGCGTGCGCGGCGGGCTGCTGGCCGGGCCGCCACCGCCGCCGCTGGCGCTGCTGGACGCAGGCGGGGGCGGGTACCCGACGTGCACGCGGACACAGATGAGGCTGCCGGCGGAGCCCTGCTTTGGTCCCCACGATTGCGCGGTGAGCCGGACGTCGTCGCGGACCAGGCCGAGCGCCGAGGAGCCCGAGCCTGATGCGTGCGGGGAAGGCGGCAGCAGGGCCGGAGGCGGCGGAGGCGGGAGACTGTGGAGCGGTTGGGCTGCGGGCGAGGTGTCGGGCTGCGTATAGTGGGGGACCCCGCGGGGCGTTGAAGTGAGGTAGGAAGGTGCGTAGGCTCTCGCGGAGCTGGAGGCTGCGCTGGAGGTGGGGCCCATCGGCAAGCCGGGCGGGAAGGGGGACTGGGGGGTAGGGGGCATGCCGGGCGCGCGGGGGATGAAGTGCGACGGACGGGATAGGGAGGATGGGCCGGCGGACGGGTAGGGCTGGTAGAAGCGCGGTCCGTGGACCTGATGATGATGCGGCGGCAAGTCTCGGGGTGCGGGGACATGCATGCCTGTTGTGTCTGCTGTGCGGAGAGACGTGTCAGCCGGCTGTACGTGCAAGAGCTGTCGAGCTGTCTGGTGGAGGCGAGGCGTAACGTACCGGCGGCGGGGGTGGGGGCGGAGGAGGAGGACTGCGAGCAAGGCAACGTGGGGTGGTCCGGGGCGCCCATCCAAGACAGCAAGGGCGGGTGCGAGGGCTAGGGGTGGGTGAGACGGATGCGGTGTGTCAGCGACGGCGCGTGCTAGGCGGGCGACGTGGGCCGGCTGCAGCGAAGCGGAAGAGGTGAGGAGGGAGGGAGGCAGGGCAGGGAGGCAGGGAGGCAAGACCCGCGGGTGGCGCGGGGGGGCTGGAAGGAAGGAGGGAAGTGCGGGCGGTGGAGAAGAGTGGACGGGAAGGTATGTGAATGGAGGACGGGCGGAGATGGCGACGGGGACGAGACGAGCGGCGGCCTGAGCACAAGGTTTGGGTGGGGTGACAGCGGCGGGGGGGGGTGACACGCGGGGGTCCGAGTGACAGGGACGGGCTGATTGATGGTCACTCGCGCGGCGGGGCGTTGCGCTCGGTCCGCCCACGACTGCGCCGAGACACGCGCACGAGCGGCCGAGGTAAAGTTCTGCAGGCGTCGGAGAATTTCCAGCGGCGTGCAGGGGACAGGGGACAGCGCCCGGGGGACCCGGAAGGGGCAATGGCAGCAGCGTGCACCGTCGATCCTCGGCCGTCCCTGGCCTCGCCCGGCGGCGTGTCGTTCCTCGCCACGCAGCAGCGACGACCCACAGCGGGCCGGCGCGTGCGCAGCACAGAGAAGCGTGGGGCGCGCGGGGCGCGGGGGGCGCAGCGGGCAGAGGGCAAACAGGAATAGCCTCGGCACGGGCCCGAACGCGGTAGCCGCCTCGCGGAGGAGGGAGGAACGACATAGCGCGATGGATAGCCTTTCGGCGCTGGTACGCCGCTGGCGCCCATGTGAGAGTGACGTACGTGCAGGCGCGGCCCGTCGTCGCACGCCGGCCCGCTCCAGCGCAGAGCTGTCGGGCAGGTCCGCGCATCCAGGAACCCGCGCCCACACCGGCCACCCCAAGGACGTCGACTGGGGATCGCCAGTGAGGATCCTGCCTGACCGGGTAATTGTGCGCTGCCGGCATCACATCGAGTAGCCGTGGCACGTCCCATGATGCTGCTACCGGTTCGGGGGCGTGGCTGGCGCTCAGAGGGGGGTAAAATAAATAAAAAGAAGGGCAGGAGAGCGACGGAGGGAGGAGAGCCAAGAAATAGAGTTTTCTCCTCCGCGTAAGGGCATGGGAAAAGGATAGGCAGCGCCCTTAGATATGCCGTCACGCAATTGACCTGGTACACTAGACGGCTTCGTTGGCTTGGACGCACGCAATGAATGAAGGCAATGAAAGCAATGAGATGAAATGCAGGTGCTGAAATTGACGACGAGATGAAATGCAGGAGCTGGAATTGACGCATAAAACATAGGAGAAGGGAAGATCCGGCTTACAGCCCGCCACGATGTGGACCGATCGGATCAAGCGAAAGGTGAGAGCAACTCACAGGGCGCGAGCAACTCACATGCGAGCAACCCACAGGGGCACGAGAACTCACAGGGGCGCGAGCAACTAGCAGGAGCGCGAGAACTCACGGGGGCGCGAGCAACTAGCAGGAGCGCGAGAACTCACAGGAGCGCTTCGTCTTGACGCTGAGGTGACGGCGGCGGCAGGGGGGGGGGGCTTGGGCAGCGTGCTGTGACAGCATAGTGGCAGGGGGGCGGCTGTACTTGCATGAAGGGGGGTGTCTATGGACAACATCTCGGCTGTGTGTACGTGCTTGTCCTGCCGGTTGTACTCACGAAGCGTGCAGGAGGCGTGGGAGAGGAAGACCGGCCGGTCGGTCGCCCAGCCAGCCCGTCATCCGTCCAGAGGCACGGGCCACGCACTGGCGGCGACAGCTCGCCTGCGCGGATGCCGATCTGCTTGCCGATCCGCTTGCCGATCCGCTTGCTGATGCTGATCCTGATGCTGGTCCTGGTCCTGATGCTGGTCCTGATCTGATTGCTGATGCGTCCCGCGGCCAGCCCACCACTCTCCTCCCCCGTGAGAAACCGCTTCCCAAGCCGAAGCCTCCTGCAAAGTGGTAGCACTTCGCCGCGGCCAAGGGCATTAGCCACAAGAGACCCCAGGTCCCGGCCGTCCCGCGCTGCCGTCGCTCATGTACCGCCACCGCCTCCTCCGCCCAGCAGCCCACCGCCATGCAGCGAGCCAGTGCGGCCGTCGGTTGTGTATGCACATCGCTCCACGCTTCCTGTAGGTGCACTACACCACCTCGTCCCCCAGCTCCTCTCCTCACGCAGTCGCACTTCTGCGCCGGCCAGGAAGAGGGGCTGCGCACCCGAAGAAGCCCCCACACCGGCCTTCTCCCACATCAGAACAGCCTTCCAAGACCTCAAACGATCCCCTCCAGTCAGGACGCCGCACCGTTCCATTCACACCCCCTTCTCGTCCCTTCTCCTGCACGTCGCACGCACCAGATCCACTCCACTCGATAGATGGCTATCGCAAGGGGTATACACATGCATACCCCCTCCCGCCTTCGCCGCGGAGCCCTCCGCTCAGCGGCCGTGGTGCTGCGAGTCAGTCGCGGGCTGGGCAGATGGGAGTGTGAGTGAAGGAGTGTGGGTGGGTGTGGGTGGGTGAGCGAGTGTGGGTGGGTGAGCGAGTGTGGGTGGGTGTGGGTGGGTGTGGGTGGGCGAGCGAGTGAGTGAGTCAGACAGTCATGGGACGGGAGACGTAAAGTCATGAACGAACGTCATCGAGTCACCCCCTCACGCCTTTCCGTCCGCTCTGACCGGCCCCACCCTACGCACCAAGCCGCAGCCGCCCCAGTCCCCCCCCCCCCCCCCCGCACTTATCTTATCAGCACCGACTGACCAAGCTCATCAAAGGACCGTGCTCATACATACCCCCGGGTATCGCGACCTGCGCACAATGGATGAGTGGCCGCGAAGGTGCGTCAAAGGCGTTTTAGCTGAATCTCACTCCGACGAGGATAGGACCGGGGATGAAAGGGCCGAGGATGAAAGGGCCGAGGATGGATGGGCTGATGACGAACGTGCTGAGGATGAGGGGGATGACGACAAATGGATCGACGAGTCAGCCTCGAGGCGCGTGAATGGGAGGGCGCGAGGAGGGAAGGGTATATCATCAGGGGATCCAGAGGTGGAGATCCAGAATTCCCCACCCAGCTTTTCATTAGCACCCAACCGACCAACCGACCTACCAACCAACCGAACAACCGACCAAACAACCAAACATGCCCCACGCCACTGACAACAAGCGCTCCTCCTACCAGGCCTCCGCGAAGGCCGCCGGCTCCAGGGCTACCGCCTCCAACGCCCCCGCCTCTGAGACTGACCACAAGCCCTCCCCCCCCGTCTCGACCCGCCGCAGTGAGTGTTATCCGAATCTTCCGGCCTTCCCCAGATGAGAGTGATGGCCAGTTGAAACGATAATCTTCCAACCTCAAGCGAACCCTCCTGGCGGACGGCCGCCGCCTTTCCTTAGACGTAACGCCCTTGAATGGATAGTCCCCCCCGCCTCTGAGACAGACCACGCGCCCCCCCGCACCGTCTCTGCCGCCTCCATGCCCCGCCGCAGGTGAGTGTTATCCGAATCTTCTGGCCTTCCCCAGATGAGAGTGATGGCGCCTCGGATAGCAAGGGATGGGCTAAATGGATGAATGAACAGCAATACGGATAAGAAGGTTGGTTCTTCCAAGGATGGCTGTCGCCAGTAGGAGAGTAGAAGAGTGCGGTGGTAGTGAATAGCGATAGATCGGTCATTCCATGTACCACCCGCAGCCTGTTGTTAGTATCGCTCGTCCCGCTTAAACATTTTTTTTTTCCCTTGAAATCGACACGCCTCTCGTCCCTGGTCTCCTCTGTAGACGTAGGCCACGAAGTGCCGCCGCTTGCTCGGACGTTCCGCGGAAACATGCTTAGTTGTTTTGCATCCCCACACACAACCCCTCTGAAACGTAAGGGTGCTTATTTCTCGCCGAAAAGCTCCTCCTTGGTGGTGATGCCTGCATCGTTCCCGTCAGCGCCCGCCATCACTCACCCCCCGCGCACTGAGCACATCAGCACCGACTCACCAAGCTCATCAATGGTAGGCTTCAACTCCGCCAGGTACGCCTCGTACTGCCCCTGGTTCTCCACCTTGGTCTTGATACCCGCCAAGATCCTGACCGCCACGTCGTAGCTGTTGACCCGCCTCGCGGCCCGGATGGCCTTCTCGCACACCTCGGGGCTCGGCACGAGGTCGTACGCAAACGCGTTGTTGAGACCCCGCTCGAGCTCAAAGACGTCGCTGACCTGCGAGAAGAAGGTCGCGTAGCGCGCATTGAAGGACTCGAAGGACTCGGTCTCGTGCGCGTGCGAGCCGGAGTTGTAGCGCACGGCTGTAAACGACGCGGGAGTAAAGAGGATTGGGGGGGGGGGGGGTCAGCATGGACATCTCGAGGAGGAATCCGCGCGGTGGGAAAAGATGGGAAGGGAGGGAAGCGTGTGGGTACCGAGCCCCACCGCATGGCCATCCGAGAGGGGCCGAACGGCCGGACGGACCCCCGCGGCCCTGTTTTCGAGGTGTGAGAGACGTACCGGTGAAGGCGAGAGGGCGGGCCATGGGGGCGGCCATGACGGGGCGGGCCCTGAGGAGGGTGCGGGAGACGGAGGAGAGCATGTTTGAGAAGAGGTTTTTGGGGGAGGGGGGAAGTGAGTGGTGAGTGGGGAGTGTTGGGTGGGAGAAGAAGACGACGGAGGTGCCGGAGACGGAGTGATTATTGGCCTGAGCTCAAGGCATCGGAAAGACCAGGAGCTGATTCGCAGGTGGTCCCCTGGCGGATTAATGCGGAAAAATGGCGGCAGCAGATATTTCCGCGTTTGGATGCGAGGTTGTGTTTTACGTAATCGATTTCAAGCTGTGCAGATATACATGCTGCATCTACCCTGAGCACCAATAAGGTTCCATCGTATAACGGTTTAGTACGTCAGATTCTGAATTTCCTTATTACGTAAGATTCTTTCTGAAAATTTGGGTTCGATTCCCAATGGAACCTTTTCTTTTTGCATCTTGTCAGCCGTTGATTGATCCTGATCGGCATTTTTGGTACTGTGCATGCAACTCTGAACGACAGGAGGGTAGGATCGCAGGGGGAGTGGGAAGGGCTTTGTTATTGTCCCGCTTCTCCCGTGGGAAGCTTTGTGATATGAGTTCAGATATGGCTGTTGAGTCGGCTCGACTGGCCGCCAGCGTGCTCATCCCTCTAACTGCCGTCCTTCAGATCAGAGAGATACGCAGCAAGGGACAGTGTGCCATGTTGCATTAGAAGAGTAAGATGGAGTCCATGACGTCCAGGTATCTAAAAGGGGGGATAAAGTAGAGGGGGGGTGGGGGACGGAACTAGAGACAATCGGGTAGGGAAAGGACCAAGAACGCAAGCTCAGAATCGACGGTAGCCTGGATCAATCACGTCAGCCCGATCCCAGGGACGAAAGACCAGAGGTGAAACTCACCATGTGCGGCCATAGGCCCCGGAGACTGCCCTCTCCTCTGATGCATCTGCATCAGCTGCCTTGCGTCCGGGTGGTGCTGCAGCGGCGTCTGCTGCTGCTGCGCCTGCTGGAGCTGGCTGAAAGCCATGGGCGACTGCTGGTAGTCGTCGTGGATGGAGTGGGTAGCTGAGTCAGGGGAGAACATGGTGCGCTGCTGGTGGGGCTGCGGCTGGGCGCCGTATATCTGGGCCTGGCCGTAGATGAGTGCGGCTGGAAGGGATGTCGGATGTCAGCTGTGGGACAAGGAGAAAGAGGGGGCAACGCGACTCACAACCGTCGTACTCGTCCCGGTCGCGCATGCCCTTGGCCTGCATGTACTGCCCCTGCAACACCCCGTGGTCCAGCCTCCCGCTCCCGCGCGAGTCATACACCATCTGCTGCTGCTGCTGAGGATGCCTCGACGGCGACGGCGCGTATCCCTCCCCGTTCCACCCGCTCTCTGCCGCCGCTCCCGCGCCCGACGCCGAGGAGCCAAAGCTCCCCACAAAATTCGCGACCTGCGCCGCCAGACTCGCCACGTTGTTATCGTGCTGCTGCTGCTGTTGCTGCTCCTCGTTCCTCCACCACCCGTCCCTGTCCCGTGGTCCTGGCCCCGCCGCGGACACCTGCTCTGCCTGGCGCCGGGCGCTGCCGAACGGGCTTTGCCCGCGCAGCCCCGACGAGGTACGCGCAAAGCCGAACCGCGATTCCGTGCGCTGGGCGTTGTGGTCATCGTCTCGCTCGCTCGACGGGCCGGGGGCATTATCTGACAACGCCGGCGAGTGCTCATCCGCCTCGAACGGGCGGAACAGACCCGAGTACTGCGCGTCCGCCCTCGGGGAGACGGGCGCGTGAAACAGATCTGGCACCTCTGGAGCATGAACGCCGAGCTCGGCGAGCCCCTCGAGAGTCTTGCTGAAAGGGCTCGGCTCGTACCCCTCCGCCTGCGCCTGCATGCGCTGCAGCTCCCCCTCGTCCAGGCCGAGCGAGAACGCAAAGTCCTTGTCGTGCGCGGGGAAGGTGAATATGATGGGTTCGGGGTAGGGCGAGTGGATAAAGATGGGTTCAGAGGATAGGGGGGGTTGGGGGATGTCGTCGGCGATACGGGCGGGGGTCTGGGGTGCCGGGGAGTCGGAGGAAGGCCCCGCGTCCGAGTCGGCCGAGGCCTGCTCGTCGACGGGCTCTTCGGCGACAGGAGCGGGCTCCGCAGGGGGCGCAGCAGGGGCGGGGACAGCCGAGGGGGCAGGTGTAGGGGGTTCTGGGGCGGGCGTAGAATCGGTCGATGACGACGCCGTGGTTGTCGCCGCTGCCGGCGCCGAGACCGCCTTGACAGTCGTCAGCGGTGGCACTGCTGCCTTGCGCTTCGGCGACGTCTCGTTGCTCTTCGTCGTCACACTCTGCGCCGAGTCCGTGCTCCGTCCCCTCGCCATCGCGCTGCTCTTCTTCTCCTTCTTCTCCTTGATCTGAACGGGGATGGCGGGAGAAGGGGTTGGGAGGGGAAACGCCGCGTTGTTTTTGCTGAGGGGGAAGAGACTTGTGGCGATCTTGGCAGGCCGAGCGGGAGCGGTCCGGCCAGCCTTGACGGCGATGCCTTTGCCCCAACTCGCAGCGTTGGGCAGACCGGTTGATGGGGAGGCCGCTGTATTCATGTCAGCGCGACACTTTATAGCCCTTGAGATCAGCAGGTGCAACTCACCGCTACCGTTGGTGTCCTCTGCTGAAGGCTTCGGCCATGCAACCTTGCTCGTTAACGCGGGAAGCGTCGCGGTCGGCGTCTGTGCCTGCCTCAGCCTCGCATCGTATTCTGCCGGCCTGGTCATCCTGCGCTTGGTGTCAGCACTGCGCCGTCCCATCCGGGCTCCACCACTCACGCCGTATCGAAATCATCCTTGGTGAAACAGTCACTATCCCCTCCCCACTCGTGCAAATTGTGGCAGCTCGAGTTGTCGCACTTTGCCCCCCGTAAAAACGCCTCGCAGTATCTCGTCGTCCCGTACGTCGCTTTGAGCAGTGCACCGGGCGGGCCGTGTGGTGCCGGGATTCCATCCAGCGACGAGATGCACCGGGCAGCATCCTCTCGCCGGATGTATACAATATATATGCCTGTGGAGGTGGACGACTCGGTCGAGTTGATGGGAGACACAGAGGACGAGGAGACTTTGGAGCGGTCCTCGAGGTACAGCTTGGAGATCTTGCCGTACTGTCCAAAGTATTCGTTGGATCGGAGGATGGGGATTGCCTGGATAGTGTGTGTCAGCTGAGGCCTGGTACCGAGAGCGTGGGACTCACCTCGTCGCCGGGCGCAGGAAGTTTCATGCCTACGACAAGAGCCATGTTCTTCATGACGATCCGCACCCCCAGGAGGTGCCGGCGGCCGACAGCCGTCAGCTGCTTGATCACCTTTGCTCTCTTTGTCTTTCTTTCTTTTGCCTTCTTAACCCTGTACGTGTGTGTCTCGTGGTCAACCATGAATTCGGCGTCTGCGGGAAAATAACAGTACGCACTCTTCCCAGTCCACCGGCTGAAACACGACCGCCTTTGTATCGTACGGCCGCCTGCACCCTGGACATCGAGCATCTGTCGACAGCAGCTTGTTGTAGCAGAACTGGCAGATCTGGAGACCGCACTGGCAAGGCCTGAAGTTGAGATCGGACAAGTCGAGGGGCTCGGCGCAGAGAAGACAATCGGGGTCGTCCTGCGAGATTTGAGTCAGCGATCAGCCCAACACACCAATCGTGGTCCCTCCCTTCCCCAAGCCATCCCGCACATTCTTCCATCCCTCCATCTCCCCCATCCTTCTCCGGGGCCTTGCCCAGCCAGCAGACACTGTTCGCATCGGACCACAACGCGTCTCCCACATTTTTCACCATCTCTCCCCGCGAACCAAAAACCTAAAACGCACCTCGTCTTCACTCCAATAAACATCCTGCAGCCCCTTCAGCGTTTCACGGCTGACGCCCCCGCTGCCTGCTCCCGACCCTATAGCGCCCGCACCCACCGCTGCGCCGCGGCCACCGAGACTTGCGAGCGGCTGCTGGCCTGTTGTCGGATTCGCGGGCAGAGGGTGTAAGGGCGGGGGCATGCTGATCGGGGGGTGACTGCGCTTGCGGGAGTTGACGTGGAGAGGGGCGGGGGGGCGGGTGAGCAGTAGCGATGTATGTTGAGTGCTTGTGTGATGGGTGAGGGTGTAGTAGGGGCTGGGGTATGTGGGGGGGGAGGGGTTAACAGGTGATACTAATGGTGGAAGAAGAATAAGGAAGGGAGCGGCATCAAGCTTCAAGGGGCGGCGAGCAAAGGTGCGGCGGTCTTTGGCCGGCATTTTGCCACTGCTCGCAGGCTTGGGTGGCATCTCGTGCGAGCGCTGGATTCTTTGCGTGTCTCTGGTCTACACTTTGTCTTTTTGCATACAGCATCTCTGCATAGTCACATCCGACGGCTGCATCGTAGTCTCTTGCATTCCCTACACCCCAGTGTGCATCAGAACTACACGCCAGCTCACTGACTTGAGCGAAAATGGGCGACCTCAAGGCCTACCTCGCGGCAAAGTGAGCACCTTACCCCCCTCTAGCTCCCCCGCCCTTCGCCCTTCCAAACCTGTGCCCCTCTGACCCCTTTGACCCCCCCCCACCCCCTCCATCCCCCCCCCCCCCCCCCTCTCTCTCTGCCCTCCCCGCCTACCATGGACCCGTCCACCCACTACAGATACATGTCCGGCCCCAAAGCGGACGCCATCCTTGCGCGCTCATCCGACCCCACTGTGAAGAAGCGCAAGAAGAAGCCCAAGAACGAGGACTACATCGGGGGGTCGAGCCGGGCGGCCGAGGGGAGTGGTAGCGGGCTGATGCTTCGGGACGAGGATGAGGAGCGACTGCGGCGGAGAGATGAAGAGGACGACGATGACGCGCCTGGTGCGTGGTGCTTGTGACAGGGTCACCAGGCGGGACGGCAGACATGCTGACGGTGACGGTTTTTTCTGGGTCTATTGGCCTCGCAGTGGTCGGCAAAGATATTGCGACGTTTCAGAAGTCCAAGAACGCCTGGGCAACAGTCGCATCCAGCACCTCGGTTCCCCTCCCGCCTAGCGCCTCGGCAGAGGCCGAGGCCTCTGCCGACGTCGACACCGACATGGACGTCAAGCCGGAACCTTCCTCCCCTCCCCCTCCTCCCGTTCAGCTCACAAAGCGCCGAGGCGGTCTGCGGACTGCCGCGCAAATCCAAGAAGAAGCCGCCCGGGCGGCGGCGGAGCGCTCGGCGTCGCCCCCCGCTGACGCGGACGGGCCGGACCCGACTGCTACGGTGCACCGCGATTCGTCTGGGCGGGTGATTGACGTCGCGCAGCTGCAGGCGGAGGAGCGGGCGCGCGAAGCCGAGGAGCGGCGGAAGGAGGCTGAGCGGAAGGAGTGGACGAAAGGGATGACGCAGCGGAGGGAGAGGGAGGAGCGGGCAAGGATGGAGAAGCAGATGGCGGAGGAGGATGTGGGTAGGGGGAGGGATGATGTGCGGATGAACAGGGAGATGCGGGAGGTTGATCGGTGGAACGACCCTGCGGCGGCGTTCTTGACGGTGAGCCAGCGGGAGAAAGCTGGTGGGGTGATGATGCGAGCAGGGCAGCGGCTGATGTGGAGAGTGTCTGTAGAAGAAGAAGAAGAAGGGACCGAAGAGACCAAAGTACGACAAGGCGTGGCCCCCAAATAGGTTCAACATCCCCCCCGGCTTCCGGTGGGACGGCGTCGGTGAGTCCTTCTCCCAGCCAGCCACCTTGACGCATGAGGACGGCCACGCTGACAGGCGAATCCATATCGCAGACCGATCCAACGGGTTCGAGAAAAAGTTCTTCCAGGCGCAAAACACGGGCGCGAGAAGGGAGCACGAGCATAACGCGTGGAGCGTGGAGGACATGTAGGGGTGTGGGCGTCGTTGTTGTTGGCCAGCATACACATGCACATCGCATCGCGGATGGTTCTTGACGGTCACAGAGATAGGCTGCTCATGAAGGACGAGGCAGCACTACTGACCGAGGCACTGGAGTCCTCAGACGGCCAACTGTGTATGGCCCCCAGACCCTCGCTGACAGCAGGGGAACCTGCTTGGTGGGTTGCTCAAGGGCAAGGCGATGTGCATGCACTGTGTGCCGTATGGGCCGGTGCGGTGGACATGGCCATGGACAGATGGACATAGACATGGACATGGACACGGATACGTGGACGCGGACGCGGACGCCGGAGCAAACCGGGGTCGCTGTGATCATCCTCGGGGCCGACCGGAGCGAGTCGTGCTGTGTCTGTTTTGTTTCGCGTTGATCCCGTGCGCCATAGAGGACCTCCACCGCGGAGAGTCGCGTGGGGGACGGACGTGGCATTCTTCTTCTGACGCGTTGCGGGGCAAGGGGCTGTTGCGATGCGCTCGAGTGGGGGGGTAAAGGATGCAGCGTGCATGGGGAATGGGGGCAGCGCGGGACCCCCTTCGTCTCCAGGTCGACGGGGCGGGGGCGGGGGCGGGGCGGTGTCACGCCGGGGAGTCCACGGGCCGACACAACACGCACTCGGCTGCACCCCGGACGAACGGACGGACGGACGGACGGACGGTGGACAGCCGCGGCTTGTCGGGGCAAGGAGTGGGAAGGGGACGACCCAGGCGGCGATACGGCCCCTTGCGAGTGGCCCTAGGCGCATCCCCTGGACATGGTGGTGGTCGGGCGACGGACATGCATACGAGTGTGGCGGTGGGAGCGGCAGACAGGCAGTCTGCTGACTGCAACGTGGGCAGCAAGCACGAGCACCGCCGCAAGAGGAAGGTGTCCGGCGTGTCCGGCGTCTGGCGTGCCAGGCGTGTCCGGCGGTCCGGCCGGGTGGGTGCCGGGAAGGAGCCGATGGCCGAAAACGACGGCGGGTCCTGGTGGCGGAAGGCGGATGTGGAGTTGCCGGTGTCCGGGGTGTCCGGACGTGTCGGTGCATGTCCGGGGTGTCCGTTTCTGACTCTGCGAATAATAAAAGAACGAGGCAACAAGGTCTCCCAGCCGTTCTCTTCTCCCAATCCCCAACTCGGGCACGTACACAGCCCCTTCCCGCCACCCGCCTCCTCTGCAGACAGCCCACAACAGACCCCCCCTCGCAGCCCGCCTCCGTCCACCCCGCTCCAAACCCCGTCCCACACCCCACACCGCCCCGCCAGACTTGCCGCCGGCTCCCATCACCTGACTCCCACACCACACGCCGCTCAAACGCTCACAGACCTCCCGCTCCACCGCTATGAGTCGAGAACCCCTCTGACATCCTATTGCCACACCTCTTGCATCGTTCTTCCTCTTCTATTGCGCCACCGCCCACACCACCACTTACCAGCCCCCCACCAAACTTTTCGCCCCAGACGCGACCCCGCGACAGCGCGATGGTCGCGCCATCCCTCCCCTCCCCATCCGGCACGTCCATCCGGTCAGGCCGCCACGTCCCCCTCCTCAGTCTCGCACCGCCTGCACTCGCACTCGGCGAGGCGCTCGCAGTCGGAGAGCCGGGGGAGGACAACAACGTCGGGGAGATCTGGAACGGTGGGCCCCGTCCCCTCTCCCACCCGTCCAGTCAACCTCACATCCGCTGACCCCTGCCGCCCTTCCGTCCTTTAGTGATTACCCGCGCAGCCGACCTGGTCAAAGACGGTGAACGGCTGGAGAACCTCGCCTGGAGGTCAGTTCTGTTCCTCCTCCCGCGTCACTCCCACTCCCACGCTCCCTTGACCGCGCGCGGATCATGCATGTGCTGATTTTTTCGCGCACGAACCCACGCAGGCACTGGGGCCAGCCCCGGCGCAACTCGTCCCCGCCTGTCGGCGGCGCTCCCCCAATCTTCTCCGCGGACCGAGACGCCGACCGCCGCCTCTCCATGTCCTCCCAGGGCTCCGCATCCTCCGCGTCCCTCCACACACCCGTGGAGTCCTCCTCCTACCTCCCGAGGCCAGAGCGACGCACGTTTGGTGGCGCGCTGAAGTTGTTGCTCGAGAAGGACGAGGATAACTTTAAGGATTGGGTAGAGGGTGCACGGAGGGACCGCGCGGCATCGTCCCCTGGCGCTGGGGTCGGGCTCGGCATCGGTCTGCGAGCGGGTGGCGGGGTGCGAGCAAGACCAGGCGAGGCAAGACCACGTGAGGGAAGACCAGGCGAGGCGATGCCGACGCTGTCCGTCCCAGACACGCCAGTGGCGAACCACGTCGAGATCAGGCTGGTCGAGCCCACCCCCGTGCCGAGCCGGGACGGAAGCCTGGGCACGTCGATAAATGCCTCTGGGCTGATAATGGCCGGGCGCGATGTGTCGACGGCGTTGCCATTACGTGAGGTCGTCGAGGAGACGGATGAAGGGCGCACAGGCTCTGAGAAGAAGAAGGGCAAGTTGGCGTCGGCATCGGCGTCGGCGCATGCGCGAGCCCAGGCCCAGCCTCAAGCGGGGATGCAGGCCTCGAGCCAGAGTCGACGGACACAGGGACATGGGCTGGCCGGCCCAGCACAGATCCAGACGAGCGGGATCAGCCGCGCGCGGTCGAGCTCGCCCAAGAGGAAGGGCAAATTTTTCGTCCAGTCCAGCCCTGGTAAAGGGAGCGGGTCCGACTCGTCGCATCTCTCCCCTGTCGCAGCGGAGGTCGCCCCCCAGGCGCTTCCCGCTGATCTGTCCGCTGCATATGCTACAGCTGCTACAGCGTCGAACCCTGCGACTGCGACCAACACTGCGACCACCACTCCAACCCCCGCTTCCGTGTCGAAACTCCCGCCACCCTCCGCACCCACCGCACCCTCCGCACCCGCCGCACCCGCTGCGACCATGGCGAAACCCCCACCCATGCCTCGCCGCCGGTCCTCTGACGACTCGTCCGGCGCGCACCACAAGCCCGCCGCGCACCAGTCGCAGAAACGGCACATCTCGCTGACCGCCATGCGGAGCAAGTTCCACGCCGAGAAGCGGCGCGTGGCAGACGCGATCGTCAAGAAGGACGAGCGGGAGAGCACGGCGAAAGCGCAGGCCCAGGCGAAGCACGACCACACGGTCGGGGAGAATGAGGAGAGCGGGTGGGAGGATGAAGATGAGGAGGAGGACGGGGAGGAGGAGGACGAGGACGAGGAGGACGAGGACGAGGACGAGGATTGGAGTGACGAGGATGGGGAGGGTGGGGAAGATGGTGAAGAGAACAAGGACGGCGAGGACGGCGAGGACGGCGAGGACGATGAGTGGGAGGAGGAAGAAGGGGAAGAGGGCGACGACAGCGCGGTGGTGGCAGAGCCAGAGCGTATCATTTCGCCGTCCCCCGAGCGCGCGGGCTCTCGTGCGAAAGATCTCTCTCGTCGTCGTTCATCCTCCCGTCCTACTAGACCAAGTCGCAAAGCCGCCTCCACAGCCGACCTCACTGCCCTTCTCGCCCGCCGAATATCATGGCACGGCGACCGCGACGCCACCACCGGTGATGCTGGAAACGGCAACACGGGCAATGCCAAGACCACCCCGGCCAAGAACGCGCCGCCTCCGCCGGCGCCGACGCCGCTCGCCAAGATGAGCAAGAAGGAGCGGCAGGCGGCGGCGGCTGAGCGGGCCAAGATTGAGGCGAGGCTGGATGCGCAGAGGAAAAGGGAGATGTTTGCGAAGCAGCAGATCTTTGGCAAGGGGCCGACCCAAGGGTTGTTGGCGTCAGCGTTACAGCGCGGGGCGAGTATGGTCAACCTTGTGAGTGGCATGGGTGTTTAGGGGCAAGATTGGTAAGGGGGGGGAAGAAGGCTGATGTGAGCTGGTTTCGGGGTGGCATTGTAGCCGTCAGCAGCCCAAGGTGCTCCGCTCAGGCCGTCACCAACGCACGGGCAACTCACCTCGCTCGCCCAATCACCTCGGCAAGTCCCCTCGCTCCTGCGCAGCAAATCCGCCGTCGCCATGCCCGTCCAGACTGGCGTCAGCGTGACGATCCCCCCTCATGCCGGGCATATCGCGAAAGCCGCGGCCAAGCACGCGCACAGCAGCAGCCCGGAGGCCCAGGAGCGAACGAAAGCGACCGTGGAACTCGAGTCGGACGAGAGCGAGGATGACGACAGTAATTATCTCAATACGACACTGACGAGGCAGAAGATTGCCGACATGGCGGTGAGGCGCGAGGCAAAGGAGAAGGCCAAAGCGGCGCAGGCACAGGCGCAGAATTCAGCGGAGGGGCTGGCAGCTGTCGGGGTGGTGGAGGGCGTGACCGCGGGCGTGGGCGCAGCGAGTGCGGTGGTGGGTGCGGACGGAGCGGCAGGGCCAAGCCTGCAGCAGGCAGCGCCGGTGGTGCCGCTGGCGTTGCCTGTGCATCGGCGGGTGAACGAGTACGGTGTGGTACAGCCGATGACGCCGACGACGAGGCGGAGGAATATAATAATGGCTGAGATGTCCGAGTCTCTCAGGCGGAGTGAGTCCAACACTAGCTCTTTGGGAAAAGTGCTCAAGCAACAAGCTGACATGCTATACTTATAGACGTCGTCCTCGAGCGCGAGAAATCATCCGGCGGCCTCTCCCGCGTCCTCTCCTCCGGCGCGGCCCCGCGCGCCCGCCCCCCGCCCTCCACACACTTGTCCATGTACCCGTCTCACCGCTCCGCCATAAATCTCACGCAGTACGCTCAGAGCCAGCCCCTCGAGAGACACTCGTCGCACGACCCCTCGCGCACGCCGTTCAACTCGCACAACCCTCATCACACGCCATACGGCGCGGCGGCGGATGCGGTGGCCGGCGGCGGCGGGGGTGGGGGCGGGGCGATGCAGCCTCACGCGGGCTCGGGGTACGGCTCCCACCCGCACGCACAGGGGCAGGCGCCGTCGCAGCAGCATGCGCCTGCCCGGCGCCCCCAGCCTAGCGTCCTGAGCGGTGGGATCCGCCCCCTCACACGCGTCGGGAACGTCAGCTCCGCCGGCCTCGCTGGCGGCCCCGGCCGCACCCAGAGCAGCATCGCTCTGGGCGCCACCACATCTGCGTCTTCCTCGACCGCTGCTCCTGGATCTGTGGGCGCCGAGGGCGCATCGGTCGCGTTGAGCGAGACAGACGGAGCCGCGGCGTCATCTGCGGCGGGACAGAGTCAGAGGGCGACGCCGATGGTTCGTTGGGCGTCGAGTGGGGGGGAGGGGACGACAAGGGAGAAGGAGAGGAAAGAGTGGAGTAGGAGGAGTGCTCTAGATACGAGCTATCGCAGTCATGGGTGGTGAGCGGCGAGCCGCGGATTCCAGGGGGGGGGCGGAGACATATCAGCAAGCAAGATTCACGACAACCCCATCTCATCGATCGGTTTTTTTTCTAGCATAGCATCCACCCCCAAGTCCACCGCCCCATACGCCTTAAACCTAACTATTCTCTACATTCCATTCCTCATTATAGTTGTACTTGCCACAGATGGTCATCCGTTTTTCTCGATTTTTCTTTCGATACTCCTGGGTTCTTTGTAGCTCGGTTTTCGGCGGCGCTGAGGGGATCGATCACGCGAGGGGAGGTTGGGAGGATGGGGTAGCAGAGGAGGGGTCACGGGGACGGCATTGTTGTCACGATAGGAGTATGCATAGGGATGGCGCCCGTACAGATAAGACACGGGCGTGTTTGATTGCAGCGAGTTAGCCGAGTAGTTGCCCACGCAAGAAGCTCGACCGAACGACTCGATCCTCAGTCGACTCCTCCTCCTTCATCCCCGCTACAACTCCTCTTCCAGCCAGCTCGCCCACTCGCCGTTAACTCCCGCAGTTCTTCCTTTCATACCAAGCCTCGCTGATGCACTCACGCATTTCAGGCGCGCATCTCACGCCCCCAGCCTGCCCATCGAGTCAGCCGCCCCTCTCGACTCGCGATCTGGTCACGCAGCCCATCACTCTACGCATCTTGTCCTTTGTTCTTGCCCGCCTGGCCTTTATCACCCGTGCCCCTTCCAGTCTGTGTCCACCCGGTGTAGACCGGGTATCAACATTCCATTCGCATCCTTTGTCGAGCTCCCAAACACCCCTTCTTTTCATGAGACGGAGCGTCAGGAGTTAGGCTCACCGCCTTTTAGGGTCGAGCTGGAAAGCAGGGGACGGGGGGTGTACTGATTGCCTTCTATCTCTTACGTTTACTAGGTCATAACCCGTCTCGCGTATCTCACACCCTTGCACCTCGCAAATTGGCTGCCAGAAGACATCGGAACAGGTAAACCGCCGAAAGACGCTCCCAGCCCCACAAATAGACAACAGAACAGCTGTGAGTCCAGAGGCGAGCAACGCATCGCCACTGACTGACCCCCCCCCCTATATTTCCCCCCTGCTCTCCCCTGCTCATCCCAGAATCGCACCGGTACACACACACCACGATAAACCATGTCACTCCACCGCTACTTCCCGCCCCCGCCTCTGGCGCTCGCCATCCATCCCGCCCCGGTGCCCAAGCCCCGCACCTCGGACAAAGACAAGGACAAGAAAGCTGAGGCTGAGGCCGAGGTGAAGCCCAAGGCTGAGGTTAAGGCTGAGACGAAGGAGGGGCGTAAGGGGAAGGAGGATGGAAATAAAGACGGCAAGGAGGAGAAGGAGGATGGAGGGAAGGGGGACAAAGCCGAAGCCGAGGTCAAGGATGCCACCTCAGGTAAGGTGGGAGATGCGCCCCCGTCGCCTAATACACCCGCGTCGATGATACCCGAACCGCCTACCCCTGCTCCAGACGGCGAGCCAAAAGAGAGCAACATAAACGAAGGGCCGGTGGGAGATGATGGGGAGAAGGAGAAAGGGAAGGACGAGGTGGGTAAGGTGGACGTCGAGAAAGCCGAAGAGGACATCAAGAAAGTGCCTCTCTCTCTGGATGATGCTTTGGATGATGCTAAAGACTCTCCGGGGAAAAACTCAAAAGAGACTTCAGAGGAAAAGAAGGAAGGAGACAAGACGGAGCCGACGGCAGAGTCCCAGTCTGAACCTGAGCTTGAGCCTCTCATTCTCCTCCCTCCCGCGCCTCCCCGGGTTATGCACGCCCGCATCGACCTGCCTCCCCAAACGGTCTACCCGCCCGTCAACACGGACCCGCGTGGTGCCTACCATAAGTACGCCAAGGCTGTGGGTGCCCAGGTAATATATGTGGATGTCACCAAGGATGGGTGGCTTACTGAGCAGTGGAAAGAGAGGACCGAGAGGGAGGCGCTGAAGAGATTGACGGGGGAGTGGGAGAGGGAATTGGAGAGGGAGATTGAGAAGGAAAAGAAGAAGATGATCAAGAGGAAGGTGCCGAAGACTAGTGAGGAGATCCTGCTTGATCTGTGGAATGACCTGGTTGAGGCCAACTGTCATGAGGTGCGTGATGCTTGCCCTTCCCCCGCTTACGGTCACGTTCGCTGACTGGCTGCATGTCGCAAAAGATCTCCGTCGATGAGTTCTGGAACCGGTACGACTGGACTGACGCCGAGGCGAGGAAGCACCTCTTGCCTGACCTCAAGCGCCCCGAACCTCTGGCCGAGGAAAAGAAAGACGAGTCCGCTGATGCGGACAAGACGTCGGAGCAGGTGAAAAAGCCGGCGCAGACAACTGCGAAGCCCGAGATTGAGTGGACGAGGCAAGGTGTTGAGGAGATTTTGTCTACAGTTGGACTCCAGTGTACCTACAATACCGAAGTGAGTGCCCCTTAACTTGTCCAGAGCTGCAGGAAGCTGACACACCGTAGAAACCCTCCTCGCGTGTCTGGTCCGAGCCCGACGCAGCCTACCTTCTTCTTGCGCACAACCACTTCCTCCTCCGGCTGCAGATTGCGCTCACCTGGAAGCCCAAGGAAGAAATCGACAAGGGGTTCGAAGTGCTCGTCACGAGCGCGAATGACCGCGTCTTTGGTGAGATGGTCAAGGCGCAGCAAGCTGAAGAGAGGAAGCGGCTGGAGAAGGAGTACAAGATGAGGAAGAAGGAGAAGGAGAAGCGAGAGAGGAAGGCGAAAGAGGCGCTGGAGGAGAAGAAGAAAGGGGAGGGGGATGCAGGGGGCGCAGCGGTCAAAGGGAAGGACACACCGGACATCAATAGCTCGCCTGCGAAGAAAGCCAAAGCGCATAACGGGGAGGCTGTCGCCCCTTCCATCCCGGCCCTCCCGAACGGCACTAACCCCGACCCGAAGTCCGGCGACAATGTTGTCCTCGCGGTGCCCATTACCGCCTCTCCTGCGACCGGTACCGACCAGCCTCCAGCCGAAGCCAAGGCAAAAGCCCATGAGCGCGATGCCAAGCATGAAGACGATGCGAAGCACGTTCCCGGTCCGAAACCGGCTGGCGAATGTGAAGACGGTAAGGCCCCCGCGGACGGGAAGGTTGGCAAGGCCCAGCCGGACGCGAAGAAGCTGGCAAAGGCTATAAACCCGGGCGTGCCGGAGGGGGTGGAGGAGGTGGAGGATCCGGCGATGGTGCTCAAGGTGCTCGACCTGGCCATCAACCAACGCGCTGGCTCGCCTGGGGCCGAGAAGACCCTCGCTCTTGCACTGGAAGCGAGCAAGCAGGTCAAGAAAGACATGGCGACGGCGGCGTCGAAGAAGGATGTAGGCCCGCTGTTCTGGACGTGGGAACAGAGGTGCGAGAAGTGGCGCTGGAGAAACTTTGAGGCCGGGTGCCATATTGTGGGGCCAGGCGGGTGGGAGGAGCGGGACTGGGAGGTGTTTGCGGATGGGCGGGAGGCGTGGGACTGGGACGCGGATCAGGAAGAGATTGAAAAGGTTGAGGTGGACGTGCATGATTGGTCTCTGTAGGGGTCACTCGTGGCCGAGGTGCCGCTGGGGGAGGTACGATATCACATTGTAGATAGCCACCATATCAGGGAGGGATGGGCTGTACGATAAACGTAGAATCTGAGCAAAGCATACAAATTCATCTCTCTGTGACAACCAAGCGTTAGCGAAAGGATGCACTTATACCCTCCTCCGCCTCTCTATATATGCACCAGCATATCACCCCCGATGCTCTCATGCTCAGATATACCCCCCTCGCCGAGACGGCTTTGACGCATTTGCAGCCGCATTGTTCACCTCCCCCCTATTCCACCGCTGGATCAGTGCGTTCACAGGTTGTTGCTTCTCGGGTGACACCTGTCCACTGCCGCTCGACCCCGCACTCCCCTTCTCGGGCTCTCTGCGGTCGTTGCCCCCATCGAGGCCTGCAGCGCTGGGAGAGGTGATCACAGTGGGCTTCGGCTTGGGAGGTATAGGGAGCGGGCGTGCCGCGGAGGTGGGCGCGGAGGTGGAAGACGTCGACCCCGGACGGCGATAGATGTCGTTATTCCCCGCCGGCTCCGGGAAGCGCGAGCGCGTAGCAGACGACGCTGACGCAGCGGACGCTCCTGACGCACCTGCCCAGGTAGGCTTGGCTGCCACGCTGGGTGGATGCGGGCTCGTAGGAGAGAGCAAACTCCCCACGCGGGAGGGCGCAGAGGTGGTTACCGTCGCAGACGAAGGGGCTTCGGCGTGGGTGCCGGTTTCGCCCAAGGTTGATTTGCGCAGCGCAGCGGGCTTGTTAGCCACAGAAGGCTTCCTCCCCAGCCCGGCCTTGGCTGCGCCGTTCACGGACTTTGAGACACTCATGCCACTCGCCCCGCTCGACCCGCTCATCCCGCTCCCATACTGTTTCTCCCCAACGCTCAATGACTCATACTTCGACAGCATCTCATTGATCGATCCTTTTCTCCGATGCTCCGGCCTCCCTCCCACTCCCCCACCCTCTATTCTCGTGCCCGACGCCCAGCTCCCCGCGCTCCCTGCAGAAGATGCTGACGCAGGCTCCTCCTTCAATGGCGGAGAAAGAACCAACCCGCCCGATCGCTGCCCAGCAGAGGAGCCCGATCGCGGCGCAACAGAGGACGAGACGAACATGCTTTGCGGGCGGGCGCGTTCGCCTGATACGTTGCGCTGGGCGGACGGGCGCATGGTATCGGGGTTGAGGCTCGGGGTGGCGCTTACCACCGTCGTCGACTTTGTCGGCTGGGCTAGCGCCGGCGAAACCCTCACCGGCGCGGGGCCGGGCTCCCGCCCTTCACTGCCCCCGCTAACGACACTCCTTCCCGGCTCTTCCGGCCCTGCCTCATCATCACTCGAGTCCACCTCCGGGTTCGAGCTTGGCGTCTTCGGTTTCCTCCCTTCCCGCGCGCGCTGCTCGTTCTCCCGCGCCAGGCGGTCCGCGGCATCGTGCTCCCGAAGTTTTTCCAGCGGCGACCATTTGTCCGACATGAAGTTTGATGTGGGGCGAACGTCGATGAGGGGGAGGGGACCGCGGGTTTGCACGCCAGCGCCGGCTGAGCTTGTACCGTCGGTGGTGGTGCTCATGCTGGAAGCCTCTGCCGCCGTGCTTGGAGAGGGCAGAACCCTCGACCCAACTGACCCGGGGCTGAGCACCGACCTGGGGGAGGTGGACCGTCCAGGTACGATGGACGGGACTTGAAGATCCCCTGCGTCCTCTCCCGACATCAAGTCTGGCGCAGGTGGTGACCTCACGCTCAGAGCCTCTGTTGCTCCTTCCCCGGTTTCCTTCGGAGTTTGACCTGGGTGGAGTGAACCCGCCGTTGCCTGACCAAAGTAATCCCCTTTCTGCCCCTGCCCCTGGGCTGTCTGCGATGTCGACGGGGGCGACTTCACGCGAGCCAGTGTCCCTTTGAATGCCGTCCCAGTGACATTCGTCGACCTCGGCTGCGGTATCCTCCCAGCCCCATGACCCCCGAATCCACCATACCCGTTCCCCTGGTGCCCGCGTGCCGTCGTCACTTGTGGGCTATGCAGATCCCCGCCTGTCAGGTTCCCCATCATCGATGGACGAGACCCCGCTGGCGGGCGCGGGCCCCCACTGGCATCAGAGCCGGTTAGAGGTGACATAACAGGTGACATGACAGGCGAGATGAGTCGTTCGCCAGGGGAGAAGGCGTCTGCGGAGGAGAGGGTTTCGATGGACGGGTAACGCGATTCGAATGATAACTCGCCGTCTGGAATAGACGACGACGGATCAGATGGCACGTTGTGCGAGGCTGTCACCCCGGCGCCCGAAGCGGTCGGGGAAGCCTGCTTTGATCCTGCCGATGCGGACGAACCCATACCCGACGGTACGCGCTTAGGCGCCACAGCAGGCTTGCTAGGCGAGCGCGATGCGATCGTCGCAGCGCGGGACAACCCCGAAGCCGAGCGCCCCGTGGTATCGCCAAACCCTGCCGGCCTGTTGGCACCTACACCTAGCCCGGCACCATACCTCCCCTGCACCTGGGTAGGCCTGGTGGCCTGCGCCTGCGCCTGGACTGTCGCTGGAGCAGGTGCGCCAAACGAGTCGCTAAAGCCGCGCTCGGGCGGGCGGGACGATATAGTCGGCTTGACCGGCATTCCGAACGCGTCCAGCGCAGGAGGAGACGCCCCAGGCGTCGGCACCTTTCTGGAGGGAGAGGTAGATGACGGGGCCAGCTTCTCGCCGGTGACTTGCATACGGCCGACGGCTGTAGAGGGGCGCGAGATCGCCGAACTGGCAGTGGGTGTAGGCCGTGCAGGCTGCACAGGCTGCTGTTTTGGGGATGCCTGCCATCCTTGCGCCAGGGCCTGCGTCTGGGAAGTCCTGGGACCGCCCGGGGCAGTGTCCTTTGTCGGACGCCCTCGCCGCTGTGGCTGTACAGTCGACGCGAGAGAAGGCTGCATCACCGGCGTCTTGCTCATGGGCGCAGAACCCGTAAAGTCGAGCAGGTTGGACGACGACTGGGAGTGTCTCGCAGGGGGGCGGTTCTGGCTGAGGGCGAGGTGGTTACGGGACGGTATAGGCTTCGAGGCTGTCAGCGTAGCACTCTTTGCATCCGCCAAGAGGAAGGTTGATGACACGCACATAGTCAATCTCTGGCCTCGTGCCGCTCATGTTGTGCGATTCTTTCAGCACCTCAAACACGCTCGGCCGTCTAACAGGCTGCTCCACCAGCATCGACGCTATAACAGAGCAGGTGTCAGCGCGGTATGCCCGGGCTACAGCATTCCATCCACCTACCGATCAGATGTTGAAGTCGAGGAGAGTACTGAGGTACCGGAGGGAACGTGTACTTTGCGTTGACGATTGCCAACGGACCATGCTCCTCGAATGGCGTGGTGTAGTAGCAGAGTTTGTATAGCAAGCACCCCAGCGCCCAGACATCTACCCAATCATATCAGCTTTGTCGCACAATCTTGCCCCCTTTAAGATACACATAACGCACCACTAGGAAGACCGACCGGGTGGCCCAACATCGGTTCGACCATCTCGGGGCTCCGGTACTGCAGCGTCGTGTTCCGGTTGATGTCCATCGCGAGCGCGTCGGCCTCAACTTTGGAGGTAGGAGGCCGGTCAGCGGGGAAGGTAGTTGAGCCGAAATCGCAGAGTTTGAATATGAGTGGAGTGGGCCGTTGAGGTGTGGGCGGGGAGGAAACCGGTTGGGAGAGGACGTTTTCGATCTGGGCGATGGGTGTCAGTGGGGCCTGACGGGCAAGAAATGTCTGCGATCTACCTTGAGATCACGATGTAAGAGGGGCTGCTTGAGGAAGTGCATCGCCGCGACAGCCTGTAGATGATTGCATTAGCTGTACCCCATGTGTGCCAAACAAGAGACACACCTCGCAGACGTCGGTAAAGATGTTCAAGATCTCTATCTCTTTTAACCTATCGCGAAGGCGCTTGTTCAAAAGGTCAATGATACCACCACCTACATAGTGTTAGCTACCACCAGGCCATCATATCAACAACGACGTACCAGAGCAAAACTCCATCAAGATAAACACCTCGTGACCCCCGCTGGGAAGCCGTGAGTGGGCCGAGCCCAGATACTGAGTGAGATGGGGATTAGGAGGTAGGGATTTCTATCACGACGAGTTAGTTCCATATCGAGAAGAACGACAGGAAGAACGACTTTGAACGCAACCACTCACCATTACCTCAATCTCCTTTTTCACATCTACCCACACCGCATCGTCCTCAAACGCGATCCTCTTCAAACAATGCTCCGTATACCCTTTCTCCCCCCACCTGCCCTGCTTCTCTCCGCCCGTAACCGCCGCACCACCGGCACCGGCACCCCTGTTGGGCGGGTAGATCGGCCTGTCCGACGTGGTAAGGTACACATGCGCATACCCTCCCTCAGACAGGTACCTCTCAATTCTGACCTGCTGGTCGCCGACGCGCACCATCTGGCCTGGGGCGAGGGTACCCTTGTGCCGCTGGGGCGGGGGCGGGTGCTGCATCTGCTGTGGCTGCGGGTGGGCGTGTGCCGGGGGTGGGGGCTGCTGTTGATACGCATACTGACCCGGGGGTGGGCGGTTTTGCTGCGTGGCCTGGGGGTACTGTTGGTGCCGCTGTGGCTGGCCGGACGGCATGGGGGAGAAGGCAGGGGGCTGGTTGCTGTGGGGGTGCTGTGGGGGCGGGGAGAATGCCTGATTGTAGGGCTGCTTTGCGGCTACGGGTATGGGGGATGAGCGGTAGGGGTCGTAAGGGGAGGACGGGGAGGGGGGGTAGGCGGAGGAGTACATTGTGGAAGGAGGAAGGGGGAGATGGAGATGCGAGACGCGACAGCTGGATGCAGGGATGGGGGTCCAAGCACGGGACAAGGTTAAGAGATGATTATTGAGGGGGAACTTTTGGGAACCGCTGGGAGAGGCTTGGAGAGAGAGAGTTAGAGAGGTGGATAGTGGTGGTGAACAGAGAAAGAAGGACGATTGTGGATACGATCGATGCTGAGATGTATGGTGTCTGTCTATGGTGTCTGTCTGCCCCGCCCTATACACGACAGCAGACGGGAGTTATTTAAGGGTAATTAATATAAGCTCACTGGCCCTCCAGTATTACGTAACCCATAGCTTTGGGGGTTTTTAACTGGCCATGTGTCTGTAGAAGCAATAAGTAACAAGTAACTACCCACTTGGAGCCCCACTCGATATGACGCGGTGGGTGCGGGCCGGTTGACGCGCTGGAGCAAGTTTTGGAGAGCCCTTACCGTTCCATGGTTAACCGAAGACGGGGATTGTGCATAAGAGCAAAAACCTCAGAAGAGCTACGAGCAACAGCCCCAACAGCACCCTTACCATGACATCCATGGACGCGGCCACAGCGCCCATCCCGGTAACCCAGCCGCCGCCCCGAACCCTCTTTGCTCTCATACACGAACTCCACGCAACCATCACCCAATCCATCGACACCGCCCTCGACTGGGACCAGCTCAACTCCCCGCCCATCAACTACACCCTCGTGCGACCCATTGTCGAGCGCCTCGCACCCAAGCCAAGCGATGGAGGCGATAAGTGCGGCCTGAACGGCAGCAGGACGTCCACTTTGGGACTCCCGGTGGGGACCGGCGAGACCGCCGATGGGGGCGAGTCGGGGGTCGGCACCCGCAAGCAGGGGGCAGAGGGACCATCCCTATCCCTCGGTGAGGTGCTTTTTGCACTCATGGCGAACCGGTGAGTGTGGGCGTGTTTCCCGTTCCCCCCTCTGGCGTGCGTGCGCATGTATGTGCATTAAGCTTGGGGCGTCGCGTCGAGCTAGAGCCCCGTCGGCTGACCGCCTGTTGCTCGCCATCAGGATCCAGTTCCTCACCCTATCGGCCGTTGACCTGAGCTACGAGCCGCTCCAGACAAGCCGTGCAGCATTCTGCGAGCTTCTTGCGAGTGAGTAGGCATATCAGCCTCTACTCGGTGCTCGTGCGGTAGATGCAGACTGCTGATCTGGCGACCAACAGTCAAGGTCCTGCGGTCGTTCCCCGACCCCGACGACGAGGCGTCCCTCGTGGGCGAGCTCGTCCGTGGCTTTTGCGCATTCGAGGGTGCCCCCGAGGATGTCTGGGCCAGTATGGGTGACGACAGGAAGGACGTCGAGGAAATGACCGGCAGCGCTCTCGAGGTACGTGCCCCCCCCCCGCCCCCCCCCACCCCCCCCCCCCCCGCGCCCCCGGCCCATCAGGCAGCGAAAGCTGATCTGCCCAATAGCTCGCTATTGTGTCCACCTCGAAGCACTTGCTCTCGCTGCCCCTTATCCAGCACCTCATCAACCAGGTCTACTGTGGACACCTCATCTACTCGCCCGTCTCCTCCCGTTCCATCATCGCAGACTCGTACGTCTCGGAGCGCAACCGCCAGCGCCGCCGTCCGTCGGACCGCCCCGGCGCGTCGGGCGCGTCGGGCTTCACGTCAATCTACAGCGTCCACCAAGAGGGAGATTGCGGGGCGCCGGGGGAGGATCTACACGAGGTGTATGTGTATAACCCGTATGAAGCCGGGTGGCTGGACCACCAGAGACTCAAGGTGCCGAAATGGAGGAAGAGCATGGAGTTTGTGAGCTTTGTGCTGCTGCTGGGACTGTTTGTGTCGACTCTGGCTTGTGAGTTTTGCTTGGTATACCTCGTCGGCTGAGGCGGTTGTAGCTGACAGACGCGATAGGGAGGGACTTGTACCACATTTCTGTGGTGGAGATCATCTACGTTATCTTTTCGTTTGGGTTCATCCTGGACGAGTTCGCGGCTTCAAAGGAGCATGGTTGGGCAGGTGCGTCTGACACTGAAAACTGCCTGTTTTCCCGTTCGCTCAGCCGGCTGATTTCGAGTCTGATCTATCAGTCTATCTCGCGAATGTAGGTTACTCGGCCACTGCTACTGTCCGGACAGCATTGACGTACTGACACACACATCAGGCCTGGAATGCGTTTGACATGGGCTACGTGGGTGGCCCGATTATCACTGTCTCCTCCGGTCCATGCGCTGACCTTTGCGCCCACCGCGCCCCGCGCAGATATTCATTTTCGTCCTCTACTTCACCCTCCGGATATTCGCCCTCGTCTCCCATTCACCCGAGACCTCCGACCTGGCATTCGACATCCTCGCGTGCGCGGCGTGCTTCATCTTCCCGAGGCTGGTGTTCTTTGTGATCAGGGAGAACGTTGTGATCCTTGCTGTGAGTCGCGCTCTACATAAGACGACGCCGTCTGGTAGTTGTCTGGTCGCAGGACATACCAGACAGAGATGGGACTCGAAGCTGGTCGCAGTCAGGCTCAGGCGTGCTGACACTAGCGATTACGGTCGGGCCGGCGGGTAGCTCCGCGGGATGGTCGCGAGCTTTGTCAGTTTTATGCTGGTTACCAGTGAGTCATCGACATGGCCGGACGATGCCATAGCTGTATACTGATGCGGGATGCTGGACAACCAGTTCTGGCTTTCAGTGGGATCTGTTTCTGCCTATGGACGCTTGGGCGAGCGACGTGGACTATCAAGCAGATTGTGTGGCTCATGGCGTGAGTCGCGTCTCCTGGTATCATTTCGGCTGGGCCTGAAGCTGACTGTGGAAGGGTCATCCTATGACAGGCAAATCTGGGTGCGTGTGTCGAATGGCCGCCAGACCGTGTATAGATTATTATCAGCTGACAAATATGGCCATCATCGGCGCATTTGTAGTTTGGATCTTCCTACCTGGGTGAGCTGATGGACGCTCGTGCAGTCATCTCGGCGGGACGATCGCTGACGGTGCTTTTTTTTTTCCTTCAGGTTTCTCCGCGAGCGAGTCTTTCCACCCGATCTTTGGGCCGATCGTCTTGATCTCTTACGCGTAGGTCGTCTGAACAAGCACAAGAACAAGTGCAGGATGGAGCGCCTCGACCGTCACTCGCGCTGACATACGACCTTGCGAGTACCTTTAGTGCGCTTTGCAATGTGCTGCTCATCACTATGCTCATCGCTATACTGTCCAACAAGTTTGCTGCCATCACCGAGAACGCGCAACAGGAGGTGCGTTTTCTCTACGCGTTCTCTACGCGTTCTCAGACTGTGGTCACCTCTGGCGGTCTTGTACCAACTGGTCACGGGCTGACCTCTCCCTCCCCTCCCTCCCGTGCAGCACCTCTTCCAAAGAGTCGTCAAGACCGTAGAGGGCGTCAAGACCGACGCGCTCTTCTCGTACCTCCCGCCGATCAACATCCTCGCGTTCGTGGTCCTCGTCCCGCTCAGCTGGACGTGCTCCCCGCGGACTCTGCACCGCATCAACGTATTCGCCATCCGGCTCACCGTGAGCGCCATTCCATTCCTATTCCAGTCCGGCCAGCCCTTATGGGTGTGTGTTTTTGGCAATCCCGGTCACTGACAGACGATGCGCGATGCGCGCACGGGGCTGTAGAGTTTCCCGATATTGATTGGGATATCGGCGTACGAGCGATATACGTACCGCGCGAAGCAGCAGGCGATCCGTCTGCGGAGCACGGCAATGGACCGGGTGATGGATGTGCAGCGCCCGGGGCTTCTTGAGTGAGTTGTCGGCTGGTTGATCGTGGCGATGACGGCTGCTGGGTGGGTGGACTGGCTGGGCTAAAGCTGATACCGGTTCGTCCCCCCCCCCCCCCTCCACCCGTTATCTTTCGCGCAGTTCATGGCTCGGCGGCGGCTCCGAAGCTCTCATCGCGTCCGTCTTTGAAGCTGGCCCCCCTGTGCAGTTGACCACGGTCGACACCCCCGAAGCCAGCGGCTTCACGACCCCTCCGCCCGCTCTCGCCACCGAATCGCCCGAGACCGCGGAGCTGGGCCTCCCCGGAGAGGGCGGGGCTGTGGCTGGTGCAGCGGGCAAAGCCAAGGCTAGGGCCAGGGTTAATGCCAAGGGGACGAAGAAAGCGCTTGACTCGCCGCTTGCTCGTCTGTATGGTGGCGGGGGTACGCCGGTGCGCGGGGGAGAGGCGCGAGATGTCCACGTGGGGGAGAAGGACGGGTTGACTGCGGGCGGGGGTGCAGGTGCGGGTGCGGGTGCGGGTGCGGGTGCCGGGGAGGTGGAGGAGCTGAGGAAGGAGCTCGAGACGGTGAGGCAGAGTCAGATGAGGATGGAGGAGATGCTCGCCGGGTTCCTGGCGGGCAGGTCGGACTGAGGGGCCTAACGCCTTGCATGGTATCTCGTAGCTCAATGCGGCGGCGGCTCGAGGCGCAAGCCGAGATATGCCCGAGGGGAGGGGAGGGGAGGGGGGATGGCGGGACGGTGCTGAACGGCTATATGCAATATGCAACACACTACACGATCGGACGGCGTGACTTGTCGTGTGGCGGTGGAAGCATGACGGGCAGTGTGCGGTGCGGCTTGGCGATCCGCAAGACGAAGCTGTGGAGCGAGCCGGCGGCGGCTAGTGGCCGAGACGGCATGCTGCGGTGTGCGACGCTTTACGGAATAACCGGCGCGCTGCGAAATAAGCTGTTACTCCGGGCGAGTGACGAGAGCGTTCATTGTCACCTCTCGTGAGTGGGATCGTGAGTGGGATCGCCGACTGATTAGCGAGTCGCGGGAGATGCATCCCGCGTTTCCGATGGCTCTGGTGCGCCTGTCCCTTGTCCCGTGCTTGCCGCGCCGCCGTGGATGACGGGGTGGGATGGTGTGAGGGTGTGCTGCAGCGTATGCCTATGGCGGGCGGATGCGGAGCGGAGGGGGCGGCGGCAGGAGATGCGCGCGGGCGATACGGGAGCCGAGGGGGCGGGTGGATATGTCTCGGGGATCCCTGGGCGGAAGGCACCCGGGCGAGATGCGAGCGAGATCGGGGGGTGGGGGTGGGAGTGAAGGGAGGGTGGGAGTGGGAGCGACGGACTACTGACGGGGCGGGTGACTGGGCGGGATGCTGCCCGCTGCCCGCTGCCCGCGCCATCCGTCCGCAGGGGCCGCAGGGGCCGCAGGGGCCTCTCCGCGCATCCTAGTCGGCGACTAGACGGCGGCGACTCAGGGCTCCGACCGGCTCTGCGCCCTCGCGTGTGCGCCCTCGTTTGGCCGTCCATGTCCATCACGACTCTCCAGATTCCCATAAGACGCATCGCTCCTGGCCCGTGGGCTGCTCGCCGCAGTGTCCGCTGCTGCTGCCCCCTCGCACTGGCTGTCGCCCCATCACCCCGTCGCCCCGTCCATCACGGCCCACCCCGCCATCACCACCCCGCCATCACCCCGCCATCCGCCATCACACCCCGCCATCACCGCCCACCCCGCCATCACCCTCACCCCTGCCCCCGCCCCACCCTCACCCCTGCCCCCGCCCCACTAGCACTCGCACCGCACGGGCCCCAGGCGCGGCGTAATCAATCCATAGCCGTCCTCCCGTGTCTCGTCTCGATCTATATAATGTCCGACCCATCCACCGACGCCGACACCCTCTCCCCCCTCCCCTCCCTCCTCCCGCCGCACACCCTACGCCCGTCCCGCCAGCCCCGCTCCCCACAGCCCTGCACCCCCCGCTGGCCAGCCACCATGCCCATGCCCAGCAGCCCCTCCCCTGACAGCCCCCACGCCTCCTCCCCCGCCTACTCCCCCAGCGACGACTACTCCCCCGGGTCCTCCCCCCCCTCCTCCGCCGCCACCACCCCCGAGATGCCCTCGCGCCCCACCGTGCCCACCGCGCACACCGCGCCCCAGCCTCTCCCCTCGCCGAAATTCGCGACCCCGCGCGGCTTCCCCCTGCTCCCGCCCAGCCACCCCCTGCGTCACAACCTATGCGCGCAGACGGCGCACGACGCGCAGAGCCCGCCCCATACGCCCAAGGGCCACCCTCTCGCCGACCGCGCAAGGCCGCACCAGCCGCACCAGCCGTACTTTTCGTTCGACCGCAAGGTGAGTCGAGTGGAGTGAGCTGCCCGCCTCCACGCACACGCTGACGACCCGACTCTTGCGCGCGACTCGTCGTCGTCCACACACACACACAGCCAAGCTCACGCGGCATCACCAACCCGTACGGCACGCACAACCCGTCCTATTCCTTCTCGTTCGGGTACCTGCTGCGCGTCCCGCGCAAGCTCCGCCCCGTGCTGCTAGCCGGGGTGTGCATGCTCGCCTTTGGGCTGTTGGTGCTGAGCCGGGCGATGGCCGAGGCGAGCGCGCTGGAGCGCGGGCTCGCGGGCGCGGGCGGGCGGAGCGGGCAGGGGCGGGCGTTGTATGAGCGGCGGCCTATGGAGGAGGCGGGGGTGTGGGTGAACGAGGGGAAACACCGCGCGCTGGTGTCGGTTCTGGCGGCGCAGGCGAGGTTGGCCGAGGGGCGGGTACAGAGCCACACCAAGGTGGAGGTGGAGGGGCTCAGGTTTGAGAGCACGCAGGACGAGCTGGCTGCGTTGGTCGGGGTGAGTGAGCCCAGCGCTTGTGGCGGCGGCTTAACCCTCAGATGAGCTGACACCCAACCGCACAGTTCATCACGTCCACGACGGCCAACGCGCTCCCGCCCTTCCTGGACCCCGCGGCGCCGCTCGACCCCTCGGTCGTGCTCGACTTTGACCCCGCGCACCCGAACGCTCCCGCGGACCTCGCCCTCCTCCGGTCCGAGGTCCACACCCTCCACCCCCTGATCCTCTTTGGCAAGATGCGCGACCCGCACCACCGCGAGCTGCAGCGCATCCTCGCCGAGCACAAGATCACCCCGGCGCCGCTCGTCGTCGACGTCGACCAGCGGCGCGACCACGCGGTGTTTGTGCCCCTCCTGGAGCGGCTGCTCGGCACCGCCGAGCTCCCGCAGCTGCTCTTGCAGGGCCGGCGGGTAGGGGGATACCCCGAGGTCGCGGCGATGAAGGAGGCGGGGACGCTGAGGGACGCGCTGCAGGAGGGCGGGGCGGTGAGGGTCGTGCTGGGCGGGAAGAAGAAGAAGGGGGTGAAGGAGAGGGAGAGGGTCGAGAACGAGAGGGTGCTGGGCCCCGCGCCCATCGTCGATGCCGAGTAGAGCGGCGGGCGGGGGGGGGCGGCGCGGGCGGGGCGACGGGGTGGGGGCGACGGGGTGGGGGCGACGGGGTGGGGGCGACGGGGTGGGGAGCGAGGCGCGTGAGCAGTGGGGGAGCCCGGGCCGGGGGAAGGCCATAGATCGTAGATGCTGCTGTTGGGATACATATGTGCATGTGTTATGAGACGAGCAGGATCGTTTCTCATCATGCGTCATGCGTCGACTCTTGAGGAGGGTCGTGACCGAGGTGAAGGCGCACCGGCACCGAGAGCCAGACACGTGGCGCCAGCCGCTGCCGCTGCCGCTGACGCGCCACACGCCCGAAACGCCGGGGGGGGCGGCGCACGCCGCGTCTCCGTCTCGGGCAGGTCCGATGGCGTGGCCTCCACCGGGCCGTGCCCGTGCACGCCCCTGCTCCTCCGCGGCGGCTGCTGAGCGGGGCGGGCGGGGTGAGTCGGCGGGGCGAGTGGGATCAGGGCGGGGGAGATACCCCGATGGCGATGAGCTGCAGGGGCGGGGGCGGGGGCGGGCGGGCGGGCGGCGATCATGACGACCGCGGCGGTATGGCGATCGTCGTCGAGCGCGGTGCGGCGGGTGCAGTGGGCGAGGCGATGGCATGTGCAGTGGAGGCTGTCTGTGGAGCGGGCGTCATAAGGATGCGGCTGGAGGCTAGGGCAGCCGCTGCTCTGAAAAGCCTGCCCACCCGGCCCGGGCCCGTTATCCGGCCATCAAGAGGATAAATCTTCGTCCCTCTGCCTGTCTATCGATCAGACTCGAAACTGGAACAAGGCGGCACCCCGCACCACCCTCCACTCTTGTTATACTCTCTGGCCCGCCTCGCCCACAGCCACCCCACCACGGCCCCCCCCCCCCCCACACACACCCCGCATTGCGCTCCACGCGACAAGCACAGGATAAGCAAGACCGACAGCGTGGGGTGCGTGTGACACCCGGCCACGCCTCATGCGACGATCCATCTCCCCGCACACATCATATACCACCCACACACCACGGCGTGAGCCCCACCACGCTCCTTCCCGCCGCGTCCTGCCTCCAGCTGACCCTTGTCCCCCCCCCCCCCCCCCCGCCGCAACAGACAGAGGCATATATCACGACCTGCCCGGCTCACACTCCACCTGCATACGACTATCACGAGGAGCGTCGTCGTCGTCGTCACCACCGCCGCTCCATACCCTGTCTCTCGACTAGACCAGCAAGCAGCGCAGCACGCAGCAAGATATCAGCTATGCGGATCGTTGGACGACACTCAAGACCGGGGGCCACCCCTCTCCCTTTCGCGCAGATCGCCGTGCTCATGACCGTCCGTCTGGCCGAGCCCAGTGAGTCCCGCCGCTGCCGCCATCACCATCTTTCTCTGCTCTCGCTCTACAGACCCCGCGAGAGACGGGGAAACGGGTGCTGACTCGCGACTTGCGGGATAGTCTCGTACACGGTCATCTTCCCGTTCATCAACCAGATGGTGGAGGAACTCGGGGTGACGGATAACCCGGATAGGGTGGGGTTCTACTCGGGCTTGGTGGTGAGTCTTGCGCCCGCACGCCCGCACGCCCGCAGGAGAAGCAAAGGCATAGGCGCGGGACAGGGCTGACGGAGCAGGCGGGGTCTTAGGAATCGGTTTTCGCTCTAGTGCAGTTCTTCACCGTGTACCACTGGGCCAAGCTTTCCGAGTACGTTGCCCCGGCCCGGCCCTGCCCTGCCCCGCGTCGCATCGCCAGCTAACACCAGTCCGTTCGACCCCTCGTATCCATCCACAGCGCGATCGGCCGGAAACCAGTGCTCGTGCTAGGCCTCACGGGCGTGGCCATCTCTGGCTCCCTCTTTGGGCTCTCGACGACTTTCTGGGCGATGCTCGTCTGTCGGTGTCTGAGCGGTGCGCTGAATGGGAACGTCGCGGTGCGTGGTGTCTCTCTCCGTTCGTCGGGGGGGGGGGGGCTGTCAGGGCATAGGAGGTGCCCGGTGCCCGGCCTGACAAAGGCTGACGCGGGGAGGGTTGTAGGTGGTGAAAGCGTCCATTGGGGATATCACGGACGAGACCAACTCGACAGAGGCATTCGCGATGTACGGGCTGACGTGGACCGTGGGGTCCATCATCGGGTGCGTAGCGCTCCGCCCCGCACCCGTCGCGTCGCGGCGAGGTGGAAGGCGGCGGCAGGGGCTGAAAGGGACCGGGGTGGCTGACGTGTCGACTTGATGTGCCGCCGACAGGAGCGCGATGGGCGGGGTGCTGTCGCACCCGTACGAGCGATTCCCAGCGTGGTTCGGGACTTGGGAGGTGTTCAAAGTATATCCATACTTGCTTCGTACGTCTGTCGCTCTCGACACTGTACTACTGTACGGTTTGACGAGAGAGCTTACCCCTCCCCGGCGGCACAGCCTGCCTGGTCTCGGCGCTCGTCACGTTGCTCGGGATCCTCTTCACCATCGTATTCCTGCACGAGCCCATAACCTCTCTCGACTGTGATGCGCCCTGCTCACCGTCCACGTCTCCCGCGTCGTCGTCATACGCCGCCCACAGCCCGAGCCGCAGGTCGATCACATTCTCCCGCCTGTCCTTCTATCTCCCCTCGTCCTTCTCCTCCCCCTTCTCCCTCTCGCGCGGGGCGTACCCCAAGCGCCACATGTCGAGCGCGTCGCTCGTGTCGGACGCCGAGACGCTCGTGGAGGAAGGTGGCGGTGGCGGCGGCGGCGGCGGGGCGGGGGGGGACAGGGAGGCATTACTCGGCAAGGGGGGGGGCGTCGCGGGCCCGGGGGGGCCGGGCGGGAGGGTGAGCGGGGTCGGGTTCAATGCCGGTGCTGGGGCCGCGAGGGGCGGCGGGTGGAGTTTTAGAGAGTTGATGGGGTTCAGGAAGGTGAAGACTATGTTGGCGACTGTGTTTCTTAATGCGTGAGTCTGCGGCTACTCGTCGTCGTCGTGTCGGCGGCGGCGGCGGGAGCGCGAGGTGGAGGGAGGGAGAGAGGGAGGGAGGGAGAGAGGGAGGGAGGAGAGAGGGAGACAGGAGGGCTGACGAGGTACGGTAGGCTGGTGCAAGGAGGATGGAGCTCGGCGGTGCTGCTCTTCTTCTTTGACCGTAACAAGTCAGTGACCCCCCCACACACAGACCCGCCTCGCCCCGCTGACGTCCGGCTTTAGCGGCCTGTCCATGTCGGCCTCCGCGATCGGCATCACGATGGCGTTCAACGGCGTCTGGACGGTCGCGTGCCAGCTCCTCTTCCTCACGCGCATCCGGCGCCTCCTCGGCGTCACCCTCGCATACAAGGTCCTCTCGGCCGGCTGGCCCCTCGTGTGGATGCTCCTGCCGCTCCTGCGGGGCGTGCTCGAGCTCTGCGAGACGCCGCTCGTGCCCGGGTCGCCCGCGGGCGTGGAAGCGGGCCACAAGGGGCTGTACGACCAGCCGGCGGTGTATGGGGAGACGCGGGGGTGGGCGACGCAGGCGGCGGTGACGGTGTATCTGATGTTTGTGACGTTTGTAGGGCTGAGCGGGAGCCTGTTGATGGTGCTGGTCAACTCGTCCAGCCCGGACAAGTCGGCGCTGGGCGCGATCAACGGGCTGAGCACGGCCGCGGGGGTGAGTCGAGTCGCGAGACGGGTGGGCGAATCGCTGCTGACGGCGTGTGGGCAGTGCATGGCGCGCGTGATCGGGCCGTCGTCTGTGTCGGCGCTGTTTGCGATCTCGATGGACGGCAAGGTGCTGGGCGGGCGGCTGTGGTGGCTGGTGATGACGGCGGTGTCGGTGCTGAACGTGGTGGTGTGCCTGATGGTGGAGCCGGACTCGCGGGGGGAGGGGGCGGTGGGTGTGGGTGTGGGTGTGGGCGGGGGTGTGGGTGTGGACGGGGACGGGGACGGGGGCGCGGGGGAGGCGATGGAGATGGGGCTGCGGGACAGCGTGGAGTCGGGGGAGTGGCGCCGGGTGGGGGGGCAGTAGTGTAGGGCGTGTGCATGCATGGGATCGGATCCGACGGGAGCGAGGGCGGCGGTGGCCGCTCGTGCCGGATCCGGGGTGACGTGTACCTCGGCGGTGCTGCGGCGTGTGCCCGTCGGCCATCGTCAAATTGCCCCGGCGCCTGGCGGTCGGTCACCTTCCTCCTCTTCCCCGCACCTCGTCCCATCGCCTCCTCACTCGCCCGCCGAGCAGCCACCACCCGCCGAGCAGCCACCACCCCGCCCACACCGCCGCCCGCCCCACCCACCCACGCCCCCGCCCACCCCCCGCCCGTCATGCACGGCCTCAAGTCCGCCCCCCACCCCAACGGCCAGTCCCCCCCCAGCAGCGGCCGCAACAGCGGCGAGTCGAGGGTCAACACCCCCGGCGGCGGCACACAGCATGCCAGCGCCAGGCAGCGGACAGAGAAGGAAGTCGCAGAGGCAGAGGCAAAGCGGCGAAAAGTCCAGGTGAGACCCCGGAGGCTCGCGTTATCGGAGCCGGTCGGTACCGCGAGACGCTGCGCGGTGCACGCCGCGTCCGAGCGAGCGCTCGACGGAAGGGAACACACGCTGACAGGGACGGGCGACGGCGACAGCGGGCGTGCGATGTGTGCAGGCGGAAGAAGATCAAGTGCGATGGGCCGATGAACAGCATGAGCGACAGCAGTGAGTATCGTCTTATCGTCGGCCCCGAGGTCGCCCGGACGGCAGCGCGTGACGACGGACGGGGACAGACGGGGACAGACGGGGAGAGGCTGACGTGGCGACTCGCCACCGGCGTCGTAGAGTGCGCACACTGCCAGGAGTACACGATGGAGTGCACCTATCTTGAGGCCGCGAAACGGCGAGGGCCTCCAAAGGGGTGGGTCTCCAGCATTCCCAGTGGCGACAACCAGGACTGACGCGTGGCGTAAGATACGTCGAGACGTTGGAGCAGCGATGTGGACGGCTCGAGCGGATTCTGCAGCAGGTGAGCGAGCATGCGTATGACCCAGAAACCAAACCCAAGGCCGACACGTTTCTCCTGCAGTTCCACCCGTCGGTCGACTTCAACGACTATGTGGGACCCCCGCCGGACCGGGACGACTTTGACCTGGCGGCGTACCGCGACTCGCTCGCCTCCCTCTCGATCCCGCCGTACCCTGCGCTCAAAGCCATATCGTCCCTCGAGCGCCTCGAGCGCCGCAGCCCGCACCCTGCCTCTAACGCCAACTCCAACTCGTCCTGCGGGCCGTCCCCCACCCCCGGCGGGCCGTCCCCCGGCAGGCAGGTGCTCGGCGTGCCCCCCTGGCGGGTGTACGAGCGCGACCCTTCGCGCATGCCGGACGAGGAAGAGGAGGCCGAGGACGAGGCGGCGATGCAGATGTCGATCGCCAACACGATGAGCGAGCTCAACGTGCGCGACGCCCACTGGCGATACCACGGCAAGGCGTCGGGCGCGCACCTCATGCGCACGTTCAACGACCTCAAATACCACAACACGGACGTCATGGACCGCGGCTTCATCGACGGCATGAACAAGGCCAAGCGGCAGCAGTTCTGGCAGGTACCCGAGTGGGAGCTCGTCATCGCCAACGAGGGTCTCCGGCCCCTCGATTACTCGAGCTGGCCAGACAAGGGGCTCGACCAGAGCCTCATCGACGCCTATTTCGACCACATCAACCTCCACCTCCCGCTGCTCAACCGCAAGCTGTTCCAGCGCCAGTACGATTCCGGCATGTGGCAGAACAGCGCCGGGTTCTCCCGTGTCTGCCTCATGATCTTTGCGAATGGCGCACGCTTCGTAGACGACGAGCGCGTGTGCTGGCCCTCAGAGCTGTCCATGACAGAGGAAGGCCGCCAGCGCCTCGCAGCAGACAGGGACGGCACCCTGCGCTATTCCGCCGGGTGGCGCTACCTCCGCACGCTGCTTCGTATGGGCCGCAGCATCATGCAGGGGCCCAACCTGTACGAGTTCCAGACCCAGGTGCTCGTCTGCCAGTTTCTCCAGGGCAGCGCCGTCCCGCACCTCATGTGGATCTTGTCCGGGTTCGGCCTCCGCTCCGCCCAGGAGCTCGGTATCCACGTGCGCGCGACCTTGCTCCACGCCGACCCCATCGAGCGCGCACTGTACAGCCGCGCGTTCTGGTGTCTCTACCACATTGATCGCTACAACTGCGCCGCGATCGGCAGGTCGGTCGCGATCCAGGACTCGGACTTTGATGCCGACTACCCCATCGACGTCGATGACGAGTTCTGGGACACGGGCGACACGGCGCTCAACTTTAAGCAGCCAGACGGCAAGGGCATCTCCCTCATCGCCGCCTTTATCCAGACACTCAAGCTCGACCACATCATCGGCGCCACGCTGCGCACAGTCTACGCGATCAACAAGCTCCCAGAGCACCGCGCAGACCTCAACGCCCAGCGCGCCGTCGTGGTCGAACTCGACTCGGCCCTCAACTCGTGGGCAGACAACGTCCCCGACGAGCTGCGGTGGGACCCCACCCGCCCAAACTACACCATCTTCCAGCAGTCCGCCGTGCTCTTCGTGTACTACTACTACTGCCAGATCCTCATCCACCGCCCCTTCATCCCCACACCGCGAAACCAGCACGGCGCAGACCTGCCCTCGCTCGCGATCTGCGCCAACGCCGCCCGCTCCATTTGCAACATCACAGACGCCTCCCTCCACCGCGGCCGCCAGGAGGGCTGCCTCCCCGGCCACGCCCTCAACGTCGCATTCATGCTTCCCTCATGGATCGCAGCCATCATCCTCCTGATCAACATCTACTCGGGGAAACAGACCGTCGCAGAACGCGAAAAGGCCTTGGGCGATATCAAGCGCTGCTTGGCCGCAAGCAAGGAGCTCGAGCTCACGTGGAGGCAGAGTGGAAAGTACACGGATTTCTTGGTCGAGCTCGCGGATGAAGCAGGCATGCCGAGGACGGGAGGCGTACAACAGGGGGAGAAGAGGTTGCATGATGACAGCGAGCCGGTGGAGGAAAGCGGCGGCGGCGCCAGTGGTAGTGGAAGCGGCGAGACCCCGGCGCGGGGGCATGCCTCCCCGCCATCCAGCGCCGGCGCCGGCCCGAGCCACGCCCCTCCCCCCGGCGGCGGCACCTCCTGGCTCACCGGTAAAGGCCAGCGCGACGACGCCGCCGCCCTCACCGCGCTCAACAGCTCCGCGGGTGGCACAGAGGGCTCTAATATATTCGCCGCGCTGCCGACCATGTGCAGCCCAGCGGATATAAACGATGGAGACATGCACAGTCACGGCGGACACGCCGCGGGGGGGCAGGGCGGCCACGGCGGCCACGCATCAGGCTCGTCGACGCCCTCCACCTCGCGACTGCCCAACTCCAACCATGCGAGTGCGAGCTCGCCAATGTATGGGCTGTACTCATCGTACCCCTCGCCGCCGCGGTACCCAGAGGGGCTCATGGGAATGTCATCGCTAGGGGGCTTGGGGATGCCGGGCCTGCCGGGCAGCAGGGGGAGTGTGTTCCAGGCGCAGAATCATCACCAGGGGCAGCCGCCGATGGGGCCCCCGCCTGTGCCCATCGGCCAGGGCCACGGTCGTTTCACCCCTAACGCGTCCTCGGATTCCCAACCCCACCCAACCGATGGAGAACCCCAATCCCGACCTCAGCCTTTTGCCCAGACGCCCCTGTCCACCCCCTTATCCAATCTCCCAAATGCAGCAGCCGAAGCGACGCTCTACAACTCTCTCATGGGCATGAACACGTTCGAGTCCCAGTTGATGGATATGAGTGCGACCGCGTTTGGCGCCCCGGCGGATGTTAACGGGGAGAATGATTGGTGGGCGCAGCTGTTTAGTGATTATATGTGAGTGTTTTTATTATTATTTTATTATTATTATTATTTTTCGCACGTATTTTGAGGCGGCGGCGGCGGCAGGCAGACGACGGAGCTGACGTATAGGTGTGGGTGTAGTGGTCAGAATCCTTCACCACTTTCACCACTTGGGGGGCAGCAGCAGCAATAATCTGCGTCCGGCGCAGGGGGCGGGGCAGAAGGCATAGACAGTCAGCATTGCGGATGTGGTATCTCATTCTCTTTAATTCATCTCACCACTTGCCTTGTTTAATTCATCTTACCACTTACCCCACCTTTCCTTCTTCCGGACAAGATAGTGCTGCTGGATTGGTGTATGTATCATGTAATGATGACAGTGATTGCATCGCTCCGAATCCCCAAGATATATACCCCCCCCCCCCCCGCATCATGGTGCTCTGTATTGATTACTCTTCCTCCCCCTCGGCGTCCTCCTCGCCGGCAGCATCGTCCGACCCGAGCATTCCCGGCGACGAAGCCACCCCCGGCGTGCTCCCTGGCCCATCCGGCCCCATCCCGAGTCTATCTGCTACTCGGCGAGCCTTCTCATCTTTGGACGGGCGGACTGGTTGGCAAGTCGCCCGTCAGTTCAGATCCATCCGTTGCGGGGTTGCGGGGAGACGTGGGGTGTGTTTGGTAGTATCTGACTCACCCCAGTTGCCCTTGCCCACGCCACCAGCACTACACGCCGCACCGTGCGCATCAGTGCCCCGCACGACGTACAAGTACTTCCCCCCCGTCCGGGCACTCGCGCACCGTCCCTGGGCACCGAGATCACAAGAGCCGAGCGTTGATACTCACCCCTTCTTCCCCACCTTTTTCCCCCCTCCTCCGCCGCCTTCTTCCTCTCCCTCTTGCCGCTCGCGCTTCTTCCCCTTCCCCTTCTCCCCGCCCTTCTCCCCCGCCCCCTTTCCACTCTTCAGCACCACCTGCCCCAAACTTCCTATCTGCGCATGCGCCGGGTCGAACGGGTCGTCCTCCACCATCGACAAGCCAGCCTCGTGCCGCGCCGTGTAGAACGCGTGCAGCAACGCCGGCAGGTGGCTGGGGAGAGTCTGGATGTTGAGCGGGATGAAAGGTGGCGGAGGGGGGTACGGGAGGAGCGAGTCCTTGGTGCCCGACTGGGCGTTGTCGGCCAGCCGCCTCTTCCGCCCATAGAAGACCTGCTGGGGAATGGTGAGTGAGGAGAGGCCGAATTCCTTGTCGATCCCAAGTTCGCGGAGACCGAGAAAGTCTTCCCCGAGCTCGTCGGCAAAATTGCCACTGCCATGAGAATCGCTCGTTAGCGCGTGGTAGGGTGTAAGGGGTAGAAAAGGGACAAACTCGAGGAGCATCTCGCCGTTGTCTGCAAACATCATGTTGTCCTCGATAGTAGGCGCAGTCGCCTACGCGACGAGTCAGCTATGGCCCTAGGGCTTGAAAGCCAGGAAGAGGACCAGCTCACAATCTCCTTGAACGCCTGGCGCATCTTGCGGTGCATCTCTGCGACACGGACATCCTCGCGCTGGATGTCGTCCTTGAGGTGCGCTTCGAGATCTCGCGGCTCGACTTGCCCTTGCTCATGCAAAGCATGCAAGATAAGTTCCTGAAAGCATTCGTCAACTCTGCTCGGAGGTTGACTTTGACTTTGTAAAGGATCCGGGGCGTACCTCAGGGGTCATCTTGTTTGAGAACCCATCAATCAACATCCTAAACGTCCGCCCCAGCCCGTCCAGCTGATCCACCGCCACCCGTGTAAACATGTCCAGCGCCATCTCGTTCGCGCCCTCGAACCCCGCATGCGCCAGCATCCCCGCCGCACACTTCTTCACCATACCGACCGCCTCATCCCTGCCCACCTCTCCGCCCTCCCGCCGCCTCCTGTCGGTCTCCACCCGCTCAGCGCGCCGCCGTTCCCGTAGCTCATGCCTCTCTTCTTCCTCGAGCTCTTTATCTTCCTCTGTGGGCTCAAGCGACCGGGCAGGTAAGAGTCCGCCCTCGTTCTCGATCCGCTGGAACTCTTGGATTTTGTGCATCGCCTGCCGCATCGAGTGGAGGTTGTTGACAGTGCGGTAGACGAGCGATTTGACGGCTAGTGGTTTTGGAGGGATGATGGGGTCGGGAGGCGCCTCCAGGGTTTTCTGTGGGGCGGCAGAGGAGCTCGAGGCGAGGTCGCCGTTCGGCATCTCGCTGTGGCCGTTGACGATGCCGTTCGGTAGAGGTGGTAGGCCGTTGACGATGCCGTTCAATAGGGGCGGTACGACCACCGGCCGCTTCGCTCTCCGCCGCTTGACAGGTTCAGGGGGCGCCATATCTGGCACCGCCGGTAACCCCGCAAGCAGTGACCCGTCACCCGTCATGGCACCCCACCAGTACCCCTCGAGCTTGCTTTCTTCGTCCTCGGCTGCGCCCGAAGAAGCCACGGGATACCAAGGGGGGGGAGCGTGTCCGTAGAGGGTCTCGCGGGCTTTGCCCTTGTCGGAGAAGGAGGGCCCAGCGTGGGTGAGAGAGACGGACTGAAGGGAGGGGATGGTGTAGGGGGTACGGAGGAGGGCGGGGGCGGTGTCGAGGGTGGTGGTGAGAGGCGGGCGGACGGAGGATGGCTGGTGGAGCTGGGTCAGCCAGCGTGTCGGCCGGGGTGGGTGTTCATACTTACGCTACGTCGGCTCACGCCGTTCACTTGCCCATTCACCTGAGAGGAAGAAGCTACGCTTGTCCCCCGTCCTCGCACGTCTCGGCCCGCACCTCGGCCTGTAACCCAGTCAGCGTTGTCTCCCGCTGTCTCTAGCCGTCTACACGGCGTGCCACTCACTCGGCGTCCCCCTCCTCTCCCCTTTCACTTCCGCACCCCCGTCACGAAAACCCGACTTTTCCCCGCTCTCTTCCCTCTCCCCTTCCCCGTCGTCTTCACCCTCCCCAAGCGCATCATCACTCTCCCCCGCGGCATCCTCGTCCCCTCCTGCCTCATCTCGTAACCGCGAGGACACGCCCACCGCCAGTCCAGCTGCAGCGCCAGAGCCCGACGAGCCAGCACCAGATGGAGACCCCAGGGCGGGAGAGGCGGTACCGGTAGCAGGGGGGAGGAGGGCCTGTAGCTGCTTGGAGCGCTCGGTGCGGTCCACGAGATACTCGAGGTGGTGGTCGGCTTTCTGCTTCATGAACCGCGCGGAGGCCCGTAAAGGGTGGGTCTGCGAGTACCCCGTCAGTATTTCAACGAACGTATGCGACAGACGCAGACGCTCACTTCTTGACTGTTGTACTCATAACAGTTGTGCCAGATGAGGTTGAGATCGGCCGCAAAGTCAGCCTTGCTCTTGTATTTTCTCGACTTGACGTTCCGCATGACCGTGGACAAGTCCATGGGGCGTTTGATGACTGAATGTACGGAAAGACCGGTATCTGTCAGCACACTGGATCAAGAGTGCGTAGTCGGCCCACCACGGTCAAGGCCGCGCCCTCGCACTTTGCCCTCAACGGTGCTAGAGAAGCTGGCCCGAACACGAGGCGGGGATCATCATTCCAAGAGCGGGACGCACCTTCATAGTAGTCTGGGGCTTCTCGCTTCGAGACGGGTTTTTGGAATGCAAGGGACTCGGGCTGTTCAGTGAGGGCAAGTGGTCCGAAAACGCTCGTCAGTAGGTTGCGATCTTACGTTCGAGAGGCCGTATGAGAGCCACATACGCTGGCTTTGAGCTCGTTTACTATGTTCTCCAAGCTATCGTAGAACGCATCTGCTGATATCTTGACTGAGCCCTGTTTGATTCCACGCCATACCATCAACCGGCATAAGGAAAAAGGGCGCAAGGCAAAACGAGCAGTCAGTAGAACACTCTCATCGTACCCGCGACAAGCCAAGCCGCGCGAGCCCGGCACACTGGGAGACGACCTACCTTTACGGACTGGACGTCGACAAGGAGCTGCAGGAAGTCCGGATCCGAGAGGTTCGGTGCATCCGGTATATCCTCCAAGAAGCCCAGGAGGTACTGCACCGACGGGATGGCATACTTGTCAGCTCACAGGGCACTCGAGAGGGCGGGAAAGCGGCAGATGAGTGGGGGGAGCGGGCGTACCTTCATTGTGGACGGGGTTTGCGGGTGTGGAAAAAGGGTGATTACAGAGGACCTAGAGCGCCGATAGGGGTATCATCGGAAAGCCCCGAGCGAGTAGAGTACGTTGGAGGGAGTGGATGCAGTGGATGGGCGGAATACCTGGGGAGAGTAGGAGGTGAAGATGGAGGAAAGAGGTGAATTTGAAGGGCCGCTGTCTGTGATCCGCCGACAGCGTCCTTCACCCGGGGAACAATCATCGGATCTAATCATCTGCAGCCGTCGCGTACTTCTGGCTGCTATACATCAGTCTCCTCCCACTCCGCAACTCCACATCCAAGCATGTCCCCCTCAGCTGCATACCGTGGCGACCCGGGCCCCTCATCCTCCGCCCCCAAAGCTGCAGCATACTTGCCCCTCTCGAAACACGCTTTCAGCTCCATCGAATACCCCGGCCCCGTGTCCGACCCCGAGGCCATCCTCAAGTACACTACCCAGCAGGACATCGACGATGTCTTCAACGCCAAGCACACGGCACGGCCGGAGCTGGAATTACGCTTCAGGGGAGATGCCCCTGGTGTGCCGCTGAGGGGGCAGAGGACACAGACGCAGAAGCTGTTGCTGAAAGTGGTGAGGCGGCGGAGAAGAAGGAAGGGGGTGGTGGATGGTGAGGCTGGCGGAGAAGATGCTGGGGGGGTGTACACGGCGGTAATGGCAGGGACGGTGGATCAGACTGTACGATTCAGAAGTGAGCTGATATGGCCTATGACTTTCGGCGCATGATGGATCGCTGGCTGGCTGACGTGACGGCGTGTGCTCTTGTTTACGCCTAGCCCTCGCCGATTATCACTGGACTCCCAAGCCTGATACCCAGATCACAAATCTCCTAGATTCGTTGAAGCGGATGGACTGTAAGTCTGCCAACATGTACTCCCCCTCATCTCCAACCAATTTCTAGGGCTGACATGTGCTCAATCCCAGATCAGGACATGCTCAACTTCCAATTCCCCGACCTGGACGAGGACTACTTTGAGCCCGACCCAGACTCTACTGGGCCAGACGTGCAGTACCGCTCCAGGCTCGAGCTGCAGCCGCCACCTCACTTTGCCTCGCGGCAGCTCCCCTACGCGTACAAGTACGTTGGCCTCACCCCCGCACCCCAGCACCTCCGCGCACCCCAGCTAACCAGTCAACACCGACACAGCTTCAAGATGCCCCTCTCCGTTCACCTCGAACAATCGATCCACCCCATCACCGGGCAACCCCGCATGCGGCTCACCAACACTCAGCGCTGGGGTGGGATGGGCCCCACCACGATTTACCATACCCACCCGCTGAACGATGTGCCGAAAGAGCCTCCTGCGACCATACAGGCAAAGAGGGAGGAGCTGGATCCGGCTTTGCTGGAGAAGCTGAAGCTGGTCAGTGCCGAGCTCGGAGTGCGGCTTGGATGGGCATGCCCATATGTATTCGATTGGGGCTGACGTGGGTGGGGCAGTTATTCGAGGAGAGGCCGGTGTGGATGCGCCACCCCCTGATGATGCAGTTCAGTCTAGAAGAACAGAAAGAAATCAACCGGTACGCCCAACTCTATGTCATACCACCTGGTATCCGTCCCGGAACTCGAAGTGCTGACGGGGCTCTGGTACTTGCTAGACTGAAAGCGTATATCCCGTCGGTGGCGTACATGATGGGCACCGGACCGTACTGGAAGTGCTTGATTCGGTTGGGGTACGATCCTCGTACGGACCCCACTTCACGCCGGTATGCCCCTCTCCATCTCCCGCCTACCTCCCCGAACTAACTTGGACTCCCTCACCCCTCAGCTACCAAAGAATCTTCTTCTATCCCAACAAACGCACCGTCAGAAGCGGCATCGTACGCGTCCGTTCCGCCCCAGCCGTCGACGAAGAAGACGAGTTTGCCAACATCGAAGACGACGATGGCGGACGGCTCAGGTCGAAGCGGCCGAAAGGGTGGTGGGCTACTGAACAGGCTAGGCTGGTCGCAGAGGGCAAGAGGCCATCGCTTGATCCTTGGTGCGCTGTCTTTCTCTGCTTTTCGGGCGCTCCTGGCTATCCCGGCGAAGAGCTCGCTGGCACGGAGAAGGCACAAGACTGACAGGACGTGGGGACGCGCAGGAAGCAGCACGTCTTTGACGGGCAGTACCTTCATCGCGAGCGGGGTGACTTCCAGTTGTGTGACATCACGGACCCGCTAGTGAGGCGGTATGTCGATGATCCGTCCAACCTTGTTGATGTTTGCGGCGTGAGTCTGACGTCTCCCTATTTATTTCCATGCCGCTCCACTAACCCCCGCTCTGAGATAGCCCATAGCAGGCTGGTACAACCCTTCGGTATTTGCCCTCATAAAAGCTATTGTCCGCACCAAATACAAACACATGTGGGAGACTGGCACGCCCGCGACGGACGACATGTGTTTCAGCGTGCTGGAGGATTTCGAGCGGGGAATGTTGGAGGATGTCGATGATGTGGATGGCGATGGCGATGGCGATGGCGACGGCGATGGAGGGGAAGGCGGGGAAGGTGGGGCAAGAAGGAGGGGGAGGAGGGGGAGGCGCGCAGAGGGAGATGCGGATGAGGATGAGGAGGCGGAAGAGGCTGAGGCAGATGATACTGATGTGGAGAGCGACGAGGAAGTTGTGGTGCCTCCTTTGGATGATGAGGACGACGACGACGAGGATGAGGATGAGGAGGGGGAGAATTTGGATGATCTGGATGAGGACGAGGAGGATGAGGATATGGAAGAGTGACCAGTGTAGCTGCTGCGCATGTAGTGTTGCTGTACCAGACGTAGTCTAGCTACCAGAGCTGAGAAGCTCAGTTCCGGCCAAGCCATGCAGACACGCAACATATACCCATGCATAGTCGATTCCCTAGCGCCCAACGCGTCGCATCTACGGTATCGTGCGTCATGACCGTGATAAACTGTATGATACAACACCTCGTCGTGTGATGATATACAGTTGTTCCACGGGGTGGGCCACCCCGGCCCTGGCCCCATACCGCCAACTCGCCATGCCACCCACCATCATCACCGAACGCCCCTCTCATCGAATTCGATCAGACGACTCTAGCCCACCTGAGTCTACGTGCTCATTCACAGCTGGCGCACATACCCGGCCTGGGGCTACGCCACGCTCCCGCGCTCCTATGCTCTCACACTCCCACGCCCTCACGCTCTCACAGCACTGGTCCCCCTGGCGCGCCTTGTCGACACCTGCGGACTTATGCTCCTCTCCCTCCTCGGCAACCCCGATATCCCCAATAGCGCCTGTCTCTCCCCTACCCCTCCTCCTGGCAGCCCGACCGCCGCCCCGCCGCCACGCTCCTGCGAGACCGCCGCGCTCCCCCACCCTTCCTCCAACTGCCTGGCGCGGCGTCGAGACGAGAGGATGCGTCTCCGCGCACTGCGGTCTAGCGGGGTAGGCGGTTGCGGGACGGGGGGGGAGGAGCCGTAGATCACGGATTGGGCCATAATCGTTAGGTCAAACATGAGGGTTCCGCCGGAGCCGAGCAGGTAGCTTTTCGATCGAGGAGAAGGGGGAGGGGGAGGAGGGGGGGGTCAGCGACGGGTGAGAAGGACGAAGGATGGATGGAGAGGGACTCACGGAAGAGCCTCAAGGAGGTAATGCGCCGACTCGGAAGGGTCGGCGGTCCCGGCCGGGTTCAGCAGGATGGAAGTTACGTATGTCGAGTTTCCACAGAAGGCAAACAAGAACAGGAGTATCGAGAGCCCTTCTACGGATTTGCGTTGGAACTACCTCGATAGACATCTCGTCAGGTACGCGTCTCACTAGACGAAGCGGGTACAGCATGTCCACTGAAAGGGAAGGGCAGGGGGGGGGGGGGGTATGGAGGACTCACGTTCTTCCAAATTTGGGGTAATCGCGAGGTAAGATAAAGTGTAGTGCAGCTCCAAGCCGAGATACGCCCCACGATACGCTGATACGAGGGGGCCTCTTCGCCCGGGTGATCGTGCGTCGGCTGGCCGTCGCTTCCGTCGATGGCGGCGGTGGCATCAGCGTCAGCGGGGGTGGCGGTAAGGCTAGGGGAAGTGTCGAGGAACTCGACAAGGTAGGTGGTGGATGAGTGCCCGGGGGCGTAAGGGTAGGTGAAGTGTGTGGCGATCTGAGGGTGTCGCAGTATCGGCCAAGGCGACGCTTGCGTCAACACCATTCCTCCTGTCCTTGCGCTGTCCCCGCCGGCGCCTCCGCCCGCCCCGACACCTCCTGTACCCCCTGTACCCCCTGTCAGCCTCCCCCACCCGACCAGCACGCCCAAACTCATAAACGCCATGCCCGCCGCTCTCCTGCCTCCCCTCCCGCCCGACCCGCGCACAAGACTCTGACTCCGGCTCTTGGAGCGTTTCCGATCCCACTCGCGCACATCTTCTGTGGAATTGTACGCTTCGAGCATGGGGGAGCTCAAACCGGAGAGGGTGTTCCCGCTGACGTTCCCACTGGCACTCCCGCTGGCGTTCCCGCTCGTATCCTCGCTGGCTCCGCCGTTGTACCCGCTCGTGTATCCGCTACCTCCCGCGCCGCCGCCCGCCGCCCGCCGCATAGACCTCCCCCGGTCGTCCACGACGCCTGTCCCTCGCCCCCCACTAACGAAGGCGTGCGCGACCCCGCGCCGGGGGCTCCCGCGCGTGGTGCTCCCTGACTGTCCGCTCATCTCCGAGTGAAAACTGTCCAGCATGGCACTATCCACCTCCCCCTCGGCGCCCTCGCCGTCGCCACCGGCCTCACCGGTCTCGCCGCCGCCTTCGCCGCCCGACTCGCCCAGGACAGTCGCCGCGGTATTCCGGTACGACGGCTTCCTCTTCCGGGAGTGGGTGCGCGCGGAGGCGCGCTCTGCCGCGCGCGCTACGTCGAGTGCGGCCGAGTAGATCGCAGCGTACGACCCGTCCGCAGGGGATGTGACGGATATATCCGGGGGGAAGTACTGGCTGCCCCTCCGCTTCATCCCGGGCTTCCCCCTGGGCCCGCCGCCCAGGCCCGGGGACGGTCCAGGGCCGGCGGAGAGCGGTGGTTGCGCGAGGTCGGAGGAAGAGCGGGTGCGGTGGTGTGGGTGCGGGGGGTGTGGGGGAGCTGATTGGGGTGGGAGGACGATTGATTGGCGAGGGGATTCGGATAGGGAGGAATAGGAGATGTAACGTGGGGCTGGAGGGGCCGCGGGAGGGGAGCGGTAGTAGAAGTATTGGGCGACGAGGGCGATGTCCACGACGCAAAAGTAGGCGGCGAGGTATGTCTGCCGGGGGTCAGTGGTGGTGAGTGGGGGGTGGGGGCCGGAAGGCTTACTTGGAAGGGGAGCTGGTCAGTGAGGAGACACCCGATGAGGTTTGTTATATCCCCTGCAAGCAGCCAAGACGTCAGCGTCAGCGCGGGTCGCACGGTGATGGTGATCATCGGTGCAGCACGGGGAGACTCACCAAACAACCAGTTGCACAAAAACGGAAGGGCCAGCCCTTCGCAGCTTTTCAGCGACGCGTTCTTTATGACCTGCCTGTATGTGCTCAAGCCGTGTCGAGCCGCATGGATCATACGATGGACGGGAATTGGAGCGGACGAGGCGTTGCGAAGGAATGGCAGACGATCAGCGACGACCCTATGACAAAGGGAGGGAACCGGGACGGGACTGACGGGAACTGGGCACATAGCCAGCAGGCTATGCTGGCGTACCCGAGGATGTTGGAGAGCAGTACCCGACTGGGCTGGTCCAGCCCGACGAGCGCGGCGAAGCCCAGAGCCATCGTCTGTGGCTTGGCTGTCTCGTCTCGTGTCGGCGTGTGGTGCGCGCGGGGGGGGTGTGGCGTCTGGGATGCGAACAGGTGTTTAGAGCTGGCGGGGTTCGCGGGACATGGAGGGGCGGCGGGGCGGGTCAGTGGGCTGGATATATATGTATGTGTGTATGTATGCTGCGAGGATTATGCAAGGGGATGAGTGAAGAGCGAGCTGGCTGCTTTGAGGCCAGCAAGCACAAGCGCCTGCGACGAATTTGACTCCGTCACGTAATGGGCTCACTAACCGAGCTGCTGGGGGGGGAGGGGGTGTTTGTTTACGTTTACCGAGCAGCTCGGTGGGCGGAGAGTGCCGAGGGGGTGTCTATATGCGAAGGGGGGGGATGGAGCGGACATGCTCAGCAGCTGCATGCATGGCGGCGGCTCATGCATGGCGGCGGCTCCACCATGGGCTCCCCATGGGCACGGAGGGAGGCCCTCTGCGGCCTGCTCCCACGGGGCCTGTCCGTGTGTGCTGTGCGGGCGCCGTCGAGCGGGATGTGCATGGAGCAAGGATGCCCCAGCACATATATTGTCTGCCATGCATGTCCCTCTATGTATCCTCTCCGTGCATCGCTCCCGTCGTCTCGCATGCCCCCCGGTATACATTCCGCCGACGGCGCCGCGCGCCTCCACCGCTGCACCCTGGCTGCGCTCCTATCTAGCTTATCGCATCCCTCCGCCAATAGCAGCCTCCCGATCAGCCTCTTCCCAGCCCGTCTCGTGCTCCACCAGCCGCCAGCCACCAGCCCCAGCACCCCAGCCCAGCCCAGCGGCTATTCCGCCCCTTCCACTCCGCTCTTCTCTTTTCTCTCTCCACTGCACTCGCGGCTCACCCTCACTCCACCGCCATGAGCTCACACTCCACCCCCGCTGAACCGCCCACAGAGCAGACCCAGCTCTTGGGCACCTCCCAGCCCGCCGCGGCCTACTCCTCGCCCACGCCCACCACCAAGGTCACCCCGCCCGAGGGCACCACCCGACCGCACCACAACATCGCCGGCCTCTCGCCCGGGCGCTTCCGGCTCGTCTGCCTCTCGCTGTGGTGCGCCTCCTTCCTCGTCGCCTTTGACTCGACCTTGGTGTCCACGCTGCTCTCCGACATTGGCTCCGCGTTCAACGCGTCCACACAGGTCTCTTGGCTCGGCACGGCCTATCTCTTGTCCGTATGCTGCTTCACGCCCGTGTACGGCCGGCTGTCCGACCTCATCGGGCGCCGCAACGCGCACCTCACCGGCCTCGGGCTCTTCACCGTCGGCACGCTCGGGTGCGCCATCGCCCCGAGCATGTATGCGCTCATCGGCGCGCGCTTCCTCGCCGGCGCCGGCGGCGGTGGCGTCGCGAGCGTCTCGGCCATCCTCATGACCGACCTCGTCGATCTGCGCCACCGCGGGATCTTCCAAGGATACGTCAACCTCCTGTACGGGCTTGGTGCGGCGCTCGGCGGGCCCGTGGGCGGCTGGATCTCGGACAGGTGGGGGTGGAGGGTCGCGTTCCATATCCAGGTGCCGATGCTCGTGCTCAACGGCGTGCTCATCTACATCTTTGTGGTCGTGCCCCAGGCTGCGCCCCCGCCTCCCCCCCCGGCTCCTCGCAACCGCTCCCGCGCCCGCCTCGGCGACAGCGAGCTGCCCACCACCCAGCCGGCCCCCAGCAACCGCCCCCAGTCATGGCAGAGCAAGCTCGCGCGCATCGACTACCTTGGGTCCTTCACCCTCGCGCTCGCCGTAGCCTCCCTCCTCCTCTCCATGTCTATCAAGACATCCTCCACCAAGCCCTCCGGCGAGGACTACACCTTCGCCGACCCCCTCATCTGGGGGCTCCTCCTCGCCTCGGCGCTGCTCTCGGTCCTCTTCCTCGTCGTCGAGCAGTACTACGCGCCCGAGCCTATCCTCCCGCTCAGGCTCCTCACCCGCCGCACCCCCGTCGCCATCGCCATCTCCTCCTTCACAATGGTCACCACCCAATTCTCCGTCCTGTACAACATCCCCCTCTTCTTCACCATCGTCCAGCTCCGCACGTCCTCTGTCGCTGGCGCGCACCTCCTCCCCAACTCGATCCTCATCGGGGCAGGCTCCCTCTTCGTCGGTTGGATCATGCGCCGCACCGGCAAATACTGGTGGCTCGGCGTCTGGTGCTCACTCTCCATCGTGGTCACCAGCATCGGGATGTGCTTCTGGACAAGGAACAGCCCTGAGTGGCTCACGTGGGTGGCGCAAGCCCCCGGCGGGTTCGGCTACGCCGGTGTCCTCACCACCAGTCTTGTCGCGTTGATGACGCATGTGCAGATCGCGGGCAAGGGCGAGACCGCCGTAGCTACCAGCAGTCAGTCGCCGTCTTCCCTTCTTCTTTTTCCTGCTGCGACAGCACTGACGAGCCTCCGCTGTAGTGACCTATCTCTTCAGGAGCGTCGGCCAGGTCCTCGGCGTGGCGATCAGCTCGGCCATCGTGCAGTCTGTGGTTCAGGCCGATCTGCAGCGCACCATCACTGGGCCCGAGGCCGCCAAGGTATGTCCCCTCTCCCCTTTCCCTCTAGCTGTTCCCACGCTGACCAAACACACACAGATCATCTACCTCATCCGCCACTCAACCTCCTCCATCCACAAACTCCCGCCGCACTTCCAGCTCCCGGCCATCGAGGCGTACGACCACGCCCTGCACTACGTGTGGATCTTCAACCTCGTGATGAGCGTGTTGACCGTGCTGGCGCTGATGATTGTGGAGGAGGAGGAGATGCCAGAGTCCAAGGTCCTGAGGGAGCAGATAGAGAGGGCTCAGGGGAGTGCCTTTGAGGGGTATGAGTAGGCTTAGGGATGCTTGGGATGGTTCGTGTGTGTGTGTGTGTGTGTGTGTGACTTGGGGCATGGAAGGGCGGGGGGGGGGGGGGGCAGGATATTGTC
>JANBXI010000013.1:173411-184494 GCA_024271845.1 Cryptococcus sp. VH57_BW
CCCCCCCCCCCCCCCCCCCCCCCCCCCCCCCCCCCCCCAGGATCTTGTCAGAACACAACTAACTGTTATGCGTTGTACGTGTAAGAGTACGGGCCGTTGGGCTCGGTACGGCTTGTCGGTAGTTACTAGTACTGGGATGCTTGCCTGCTTGCCTGCTTGCCTGCTTGCCTGCTTGCTGGTGCTGCCTCACTGTTGTGGCTGGGATTCGGTGGAGGTTGTGGCGTTGTGGCGAGGGTGGGGGGAGGATCGACAAAAGGCGCCTATACAGAGTGAAAATGCAATACACGTGCTGGAATAGATATACGTGCACGATACGAGAGATGCGCGACAGGCATGAGATAGATAGATAGATAAGATGTGCTGTGTGTTGTGTGAAAAGGGCCAAGGGGTCGGGCGATATGCTTAACGGTCCGAGCCGAGCACAGCACATCACGCGACATTATCGGCACATTACTGCGGCCACCGGAGCAACACATCACTGGGATAGGGCAGATGAGCAGTAATGGAACGAGTACTGGATGTATATTCATGGTATATGAATGCGACATCCCACTATATTATAGACAGGCCATGTATACAGCGAGTCCACAGGAGCTCTCGTGTACTAGATAACACAAACCCATGAACGTTTCCCCCAATACATCTTCTCGCATCTTGCTCACTTTCCCACCGACTTTTCTATACGGTCATGACACGATCGACAACATACTCCCCCGGCATGGCATAGGCGACTGACTAGACAGCGCCGTGGGCGGACTTGCCGGGAGGAGGGCCGGGAGGAGGCTGGTAGTGCGATGCGCCGTTGTTGGACGCCCCAGTGTTTTGTGCGCCTGTTCACCACCCACCGTCTTTTGTCAGCATCCTTCCGAAATACCGGCAGACGACCAGTCCGACAGACAGCCCCGGCCAACTCACTCGTAGCGATGTCGTACCCAGGGGGTCCCTGCACCCCACCGGCCTGCGCCCCACCGGCCTGCGCCTGCGCCTCCAGCTCCGCCTGCCTCGCCTGCTCCCACTCGTACCCGTGCTCGTGCGCCTCTCCGCCGGTCTGCTGGCCCTGCAGGCTCGCGCCCGTGTACTGCCCTGCCATGCTGGGCTGGTAGGTCTGGGGCGGGGGCGCCGGGTTGGATCCGTAGGGGTTGTTGTTCCACCCTGATGGCGGGGGAGGGGGGTTATTGCTGTACTGGCCGTTGTTTTGCTGGCCGTTATAGGGGAGGGCGGGAGGGCGGTATTTGGAGAACTGGGCTTTCAGTTGACTGAGAGATGGTGACAGGTCAGTATGAGGTCAAACATAGTACGTGGGGGTAAGTGGCACGGTAGCCAGACCCAAAGAAGTGGATGAGCGGAGGGGAGCACGATACAATGCGATGCAGGGTGAGGCGATGCAGCACGGAGACGGGACTCACCGGCGTCGCCAATACCCACACAGCGAGAACAACAGAACAAACGCGGCTGCCACACCAAGTCCGATGCCCAGCCTCGCACCCCAGCTCAAGCCGTTGTTACAGTAGTAGGTCCTCCCTGCACGCCATCTGCACGTCAGCTCCTGCTCGGCCGGTTGGTGGCGGTGGCGACCGCCCCTAGCTCCACGCGCCGGTCCGCTCAAGGACATAAGAGGACAAAGAGACTCACCATAGCCGTCATAGCATATAGAACGGGCGGCGGCGGACTGGGCGCCGAGAAGGACGAGGAGGGGGAAGAGAGGGAGTGCAGATAGCATTGTCAGTGTTGGAGTGAGTGGTTGGATGGACAGATAGATCATGGAGAGAAGGAGGAGGAATTTACTCTGGGATGGAGACTGGCTGGTGCAGCATGTGCTGCTGTTGTGGCGGCGAATGATCAGGGGTACGTCATATAGCTGGGGCCCTGGGCGGCCAGGGCTGCGGTGCAATCAAGCTATTTGGGTATTCCGGCCCAACATTTATTGCCGAGGGGCAGGCTGGGAATGGAGCACCCTCACTGACACAAGGGTCTTGGCAGAGTGTTTTGGGCCGAAACACATGATTAGACTCACGTGCCCGAACCATGTCGTGCTGAACCCGTCCCGTCGCACGCTTTCGGCACAGCATCACGAGTATACCAGGAGATGTAGCAGTGTGTTATAATCATGCCGTCGCCGCTCCCGACAGCAGGTCCTTATCGAGACGGTCTTCTCAATGGTTCCGCACGAGGGAGCTAGGGCGCCTAGTGTCCGCGGCTGAGGCAGTGGGGTGGCATGTTCCACAGATGAAATGATGCTGACTAGGCATGAGGCCCCGGGTCGATGATCACCAGCAGGTCTGTCTGCATCCCGCCGCGCAAGGAAGAGGCGGCCAACCGGCGTCATATGTTCGCCATGGAGCACTCACAAAACTGATCGGCGCCCAACTGTTGATTCGAAGGTAGCAGCATACAAACTTCTGACTCTGGATACATAGTTACAGCCGTATGGAAAGATGAGAGAGGGAAGGGAAAAAGTGGTTACGTCACGTCCTCCACTTGAGTCCGTACACAGCAGCGAGAGGACAGTGCGATGTGTATCTCACGATCAGACTCACGGCGTCCAAGACCGTAGCAGACAGACACCTATTGAAGGCAAGGAAATCATCCACACTGCCCATCAAAAGTCTACTGTTCAAGATGGCTTGGATGTCCAGCGGGCGTACCAACACCGAGGTACGCCGCCCCCTCACGAGGCAGGGCTGACACGGTATCTCTGTCTGCCCGAACAGCTCATCGACAACATGATGAAGAGTGGGTTGATTCACTCTCCAAGAGTTGCAGAGGTAAGTGGGTTTGTCTCCCCACTCTGGGTACAACGTCCATTGAGTCTCGCAGCTGATAGTCGTCCAGGCGATGACGAAGGTCGACAGGAAGAACTACGTGCCAGACAAGCACTATGCCTACGAGGATTCTCCGCAGTGCGTTGGCCCCAGCAGCTGGTACATGTTGCATGTATCTGACCTCTGTGCACTATGCGTGTGCGGCGCACTTAGGAGGATTGGATACGGCGCCACCATCTCTGCGCCGCACATGCACGCGCACGCGTGCGAGAACCTGCTGGAGCTCATTCCGGAAACGACTCGCGAGGGGGAAGAGCCCGTACGGATCTTGGATGTCGGTAGCGGGTCTGGCTACCGTGAGACTAATCCCCCCTCCCCTTGGCATTCGCGAGTTCGGGTATCAGCAAGCTAACGCGCGACCGAACTAGTGACCGCGGTCTTACACCATCTCTCCCCTTCCTCCCTCGTCATCGGCATCGACCACATCCCCGCCCTTGTCTCCCAGTCCACCGCCAACCTCGCAGCCGACGGTGTGCAGGTCATCCCCTTCAACCCGACGTCAGCTCAGGGCGAAGGGGAGAAGTTTGGGGGAGGGGTGGCGGTGGTATGCGGCGATGGGAGGAAGGGGTTGAGGGAGCATGGGCCGTTTGGGGTGATTCATGTTGGGGCGGCGGCGCCGAGCTTGCCGCAGGACCTTGTTGATCAGGTGAGTCTGATGTCCATCGAAGAGGGATAGCGATCACAGGCTGATCTATGGCTGCATAGCTGGCGAGACCGGGGAGGATGTTCATCCCGGTAGGAGAGAGCTCTCAAGGTATGCCTGGCGCGGCATGTAGGGCAGGTACCGGCGCAGCATGATCAAGCTGACAGATCTCTATACTAGATGTCTGGCAGATTGACAAATCTGTAAGCGGAGAAGTTTCCAAGACGAAACTGTTCGGAGTAATGGTGAGTGTCCGTCATACAGGTCTTAGCTGGGTGCACGACGATGGCGTAGGCGGCAAAAGCTGATCACCATTGTTGATTACTGTGCAGTATGTGCCTCTCACGGACGCGAATAAGCAGTGGAAAGAGTAGGCCCGTCAGCAGTGTTTGACCAGTTGTACTTGATGTGCAATATTGTACGAATCCGGGTATGCATGACTAGCTACAACGTCCATGGAGACTCTGAAATGGTACGTATGCCGTTATGGTACGTGTCCGTGTGCGTGGGCGTGATAGAACAGGGCCTTTATGGAACAGGGCTCTTTTGTACAGTAAACCACCAGCCTCTCAACCTCCACCTCAAACTATAGACTTTGGCAAACCCTTTGCCGCATTCAAACACCTATATATGCTCCTCCCGAGCAGCACCAAACAATCTCCACAATGCCCCCCCCTCAGATCCACCTCCAACAGCTCCTCCAGCCCGCTACCAGCCCCGACCCTCTCCGCCAAATTCTTCACCATTCTCTCCCATACCTGCTGCGCCATCCCATGCCTCACACACGTGTCCGAATGCTCGTCCGTCTCCATTGGCCCGGCCAGAATCTCTCGCAGCGTGCCCAGCCGCACGTTCTGCAGCGCGAGCAGCTTACCGGCGGCGGTCCGGCCCATAAGGCGCTTGGCGTCCTCTGGCCAATCTGCCGGGGGGCACTCCACGGCGCGCATGCTCGCCAGTCGTGCCAAGTCTGTAAACCTGAAGAAGCTCGCCATCGCGTAAACTTGGATTGGCTGGTCATCCGTCCAGCTGCCCATACGGTCCCGCGCGTGGCTGAGCGCTTTCGCGCTCTGGTACCCGAGGGCGGCGCGGATGACGCGTCCCGTGAGCTCGAGGGAGGTGAGCAGAGAGGTCGGGTGCGGGGAGATTACCCCGGGGGGGTAGATGAGTGCGAGGAAGGCGGTGAGAACGACAGAGGACTCGGGGACGGCCCAGGTGTAAGGGGAGGTGGTGGGCGTTGGGGCGGTGATGTCCTTCGGGGGCGGCGGGGGCGGGTGGCAAATGCATGCGGGCCGAGGCGTGCCCGGCACCTCCCCTTCACCCTGCCCCTGCCCCTGCCCCTGCCCCTGCCCCTGGGTGGGGAAAGCCCGGCGAGCGACGCCAGCGGGAGAGCGCGCGAGGTGCAATGTGAGAAGCTTGGGTAGGCCAAGGAGGTTGCTGATCGGGAGGGAGGCTGGGCGTGCTGCCGGAAAGGGGGGCAAGGGGGGCAGCTGGATCGGCTGGGTCTGCCATTGCCCCAGCCCCGCCCCCGCCGCCTGGGCTGGGGCCTGGCCGTGTAGAGTGGGAGGCTGGAGGCTGGGAAGAGGGCCCCCGTCCGATGCGCCAGAGTTGGAGCTGGAAGAAGAGCCGTTCAGGCGCCAGAGAGGGACGAAGCCATAACTGCACCATCACTCTTTGTCAGCCCCTCCCTCTCCACCGACTCAAGTCACCCCCCCCCCCCCGAGCGCGACTCACTAGATATGGAAAAACACCGTCTCAGCCTCCAGTATTCTCCTATGAACCAAGAATCGCTTCCCGTCGACCGTCTCGAGCTCGACGTCCCCCACCTGCCCGCCGAGAACGGGCGCGAGGTGGAAATCGACATCGCGGTTCGGGAGGGGGGTGTACGCGGGGGCAGGGGAGGACGGGAGGGGCGGGGAAGGGGAGCGGAGGGGGTCGAATACGTTGGACAGGGACTTGTCCGAGGGGTATTGCTCGTGCATCGTGTGCGATGTGGGTGCGTGGGTGCGTGGGTGCGTGGGTGCGTGGGTGCGCGGGGAGTGCTAGAAATGCCGGTGGGGCAGGTATTCGGTGTGCTGAGGTTGGTTGACGTCTGAAAGCTTGTGAGGCGTCGAGTATGTGTGAACTGGTGTAAGTCTGTATCGGTCTGTATGCGATCCTTACTATTCATCTGTCTCTTCACCCTCCGTGTCGTTCGGTTTCGTGTCAACCAGCTGTACGGGGAAAGACAATGGGTAACTGAGGGGGCCATATATCAACGCAAAACCCTCACCCCTCCACCAACCCCCCTGCTTTGTCGTCCCCCAAACCCACGTGCAGATAGGTGCCGGCCGTTGGGGGGGGGGGGAGGGGAGGGGGGGAGGGGGGTAGGGAGGAAGAGGTGAAAGGAGACGTATGCGGAGGTGGAGCCCATACAAGCGTGAGGGTCGGCGCCGGCCGGAGAGGGGGTAGGGAGGAAGACGTGAAAGGAGGCATGGCGAGATGGAATGGAGAGGGTGGTCCTTTGTGGACTGCAAAGAGCTAGTAAAAGTAGGAAGGATGGGTTACGGATACGGAGGCTGTATCTGGCTTTATCGGGAGGAAGGAGGGGCGGGCAGAGGTCGTATCCGCCTTTAGCGGCCTTTAGCGGGGGGGAAGGAGGGGCGGGCGGACGACTGAACGCGTATGACACGCTGGCTTGACGGAACGGGGGTTAAGGAGGGAGGAAGTGAAGGGAAGACTGTGAAACGTTTCACAGTCCTGATCCGGCGATCCTTCCTCTGCACACACACATGGTGACGTTGTTGCGTTCGGGATGTGATGTCATACGGGGGGGGGAGACTCCACACCGGGGGCATCAGCGGACCATCGTGGATCATCGATAGACAGAGAGTTGACATCGGACGAGCGAGAAGACGCGCCAGCCAAAAGCGAGCGCGTGAAGCCCGAGCTCCGCGGGCTCCGCCGCAGAGCCATCGTCGTGCTATGAGAGAGACAGAGCACGCGGTGCAAGGGGGGGTTTATGTAAAGGTGTGAAGGTGAGATGGATGTTGATACACTATGGGGATGGCGAAGGACGGGGTGGACGAAAACAATAGAAACACTCGACACACGGCCACGGCCGACACACGCCCCCCCCCCCCCCACCCCTCCACCACGACGCGAGAATGCCACCAGCGAACGAGACGCCAGCCATGGTGGTGGGAGGGGAGTCCGAGCCGACTAGTCGAGCTTCTTTGCCGGGGCGTGCGCGATGACGTGCGGGTGCTGCGGGTGCAGCTGGTGATCCCGGCCGACGGTTCTCCACCGAGTCTTTGACTCGGCCTCTTCGCGCGTCATCCTCGTCCCGAGAAGCTTGTCCCAGTTTGTGCTGGTTGCGGGTGCGTCCGTCAGCTGCTGCACTCCTGCGCCTGCGCGATCGAGAGCAAAACGCAGGGAGGGGGGGGGGGGGGGCTCACAAGAACGGCTGGCTAAAGTTGGCTTTGATCCCGTACGCCTGGTGGTGGATATCATGATAATCCGCATTATTCGCAAAGAGAATCTGGCACGGATCCCACCAGAGCCTGTACCCGCAGTGGTCGTCGACGGTCTTGAGCGTGGAGATGGTAAACAGGAGCGTGGCCTGGCGGAGGGTCATGCCGGCAAGCTCCTCGGCGAGGGCGGCGCCGAGCGTGTCGAGGATGAAGCCCTCGACGGGGTGGTTGTACAGCGCGCCAAAGGCGTAGGGCGCGTACAGGCGGTGGTGGTGCGAGTGGAAGTGGCGGTAGAGCCAGCGGTTGGTGTGCATGGCGCGGTGCCAGAAGTACTGCCATGAGTCGATGACGAAGCTGCGCGGGCGGGGGGCGGGCGGGCGGGTTAGCAGTGTTGGACAGCGCTGGAACGACGAGGGAAGGATGACACACAAGGCAAAGAGCATCTGCAGCAAGGGCACGCCCCACCAGTATGTCCAACGGACGATCGCCTGGCCGTGCGACTTGAGGAGCTGCTCGCCTGTCCGCCTGCCGAGGACGAGCAAAACGGCGTCGGCGACCCAGGGCGCGTAGCCTGCCATGCCGGCGAGGTGGTCCCTATAGATCTCCCTCTGAAGGATCGCCTCGTCGTCCTCGAGCCACCAGAGCCCGAGCGCGGTCTGGATGATGTGCTGGAGGATGACGGCCTTGATGACCTGCGAGACGGAGACCTTGTTGCGGGCGAGGGCCTCGGGCGAGTCGTGTATCCGGCGGTTCTCAAAGTACGCGAGCTGGGCGGTGTCGAGCGCGTGGAAGACGGTGGAGTAGAGCCAGTAGGCGAGGATGGGCGCGAGGAGGGAGAGGTGTTTGTCGGAGATGGAGGAGAAGAGGTTCGGGCGGGTGGTGTGGTAGAAGGGGGGGTGGAGCGCGGTGGGGGTGATGGCGGTGAGGAGGGTGGAGTTGGGTGCGTGGGCGTGGGGGGGGAGGGGGAGGAGGGTGGTGAGGGAGGCGAGGGAGGACATGGTGTGGGGGGGGGTGAGGGAGGGTGGGGGTGTAAGGGGGGGTGGCGGGAGGGTGTAAGGGGGGGACGCCAAGCGAGAAGATATATATACGCCGGGTGGGAGTGGAGTGATTTTCGATCGGGAGTGGCGAGATGGCCCGAGAGCGGGTGGCAGAGTAACGAGCGTGTGTGCGGTGTGTGGTGTGCGGTGTGCGGTGCGGGTGCGGTGCGGGGTGCGGTGCGCGGGGACGGGAGGGTTCTCCTCTGGAGCGTGTGGGGGCGGTGGGTGTGGCCTATGGCGGTTGGGGGCAGTGTGGTCGAGAGCGAGTCCAAACAAGATCGGCGGCTCTGATGATTTGTTGTTCCCCGCTGAGCGCAGAGCAGATTCTTCCTGTCCGGCGGCCTCCGTCGTCCCCGCGCGCGCAGTCCGGACACGGAATGCGTGTCCGTGTCCGACGCATTCCGCGCCCCGCGCACCCCGCGCACCCCGCGGCCCCTCGGTGTCCGGACACGCACCCACCCGCCGGAGAACAGACGCACCGTGGGAATGCTGTGCGGCCCCCGTCCGCTGCGCCAAACACCCCAAACACCCGCCGCTTCACACGGCGCGTGTCTCGCGACTCTCTCTCTCACACACGCCACACCCCGCCATGTCCAGCATCGCGGCAGTGAACCCATAGTGAGTGTGCCGGGGCTGCCGGGCGGACGGGGTGGAGGGGGGCTTCGCTGACGGCCGCACCCGCCCCCACCCACGCTCCCACGCAGCGCAAACCACAGCCAGCTGTCGACGCTCGAGCAGGACGTTCTGTGGGAATTTGCAAAGCTCAATGACAAGATCAAGCGGGTGCGTCCCCGGGACCCCGGGACGCGGGGACCGGTGTGAAGCATGCACTGCGGCTGCGGACTTGACGCCGTCCATGCTGACTCTGGCGCCCACGCCCACGCATAGGCATCTGCACTCGCAAGAGAAACCGCCGAGAACCCAAACGAGTCCCTCCTCGCCGAGTTGCGGACGTTAGAAAAGCGCATGGGCCTCGTGCTCACCCTCGTGCGTACGGCGTGGGGCGTGGGGCGTGGTTCACAAGACACGCAAGCCACGCAAGCCACGCAAGCCACGCAAGACACACGCTGAAGCATCGCTCTCCATACAGGTGCAAGCGTCCGTATGGGCTGTCATTGTCGACTCGCAAGCCGCCGAAGAAGCGCGCGCGCAGCAGCTGTCCGAGTCGGGGGGCGCGGGCGCAGGCGGGGTGCAAGGGGGGGGTGCCCCCGAGCAGTCGGGATACGACGAGACCCGCTCGTGGGAGGACAGCATCATGCGGTAGCCACCGCCACCCCCCGGCGCCCTTTCTTGAGATTCCTCTTGACCTCTACGTAGACATGTGAGTCCCCGCCCCCAGCCCCATCCGCGATGATGTCATCTAGTAAAAGGTGTGAGCCCCTCCCCAACCCCCCCCCCCCAACCCCTCCCCCCCCCCCCTTGCAATCCCGCAACCCCGCACCCCTGCACCCCCGCAACCCCCCGCAACCCCGCGCAACCCCCAGGCGTCCGTCTATCTCCCCCTCCCCCTCGAGATCCACGGGGCAGGGCGTAAAAGGCGAAAACAGGACGTACACCCCCCCCCCCCCCGCTCGGTTTTCATGATTGTCTCCTGCCCGAGATTGATGGTGGAGACGATAAAGGCCCGAGCGGATATCCCCCCCCCCTTCGTGCACTCATGGCCATGGCCATCGCCGGGGTCGGCCCGCGAGCCCACGGCACGCCACGGCACGCCACGGGACGCGGCCCACCGCCCCTGGCGCGAGCAGCAGCGATTCCCAATGACGGCGACCCCGACTCCCGGCGCATGGCGCCTCGCGCCTTGGGTTGTGGGTTGGGGCGCGCCGCGCCGAATCAGCGTCCAGGCTGGAGGTTGACGCTGAAGACGTGAGGTTTGGTGCGGACAGACATGGGTTTCTTTTTTGATTTCTGTGAACGATATACTGGGTGCGGAGCGCGGGCGGGCGGGCGGGTGGGGTGGGGGGAGGGTGGGATGGACGGGATGGACGGGATGGACGGGATGGACGGGATGGACGGGGGCCGAGATCGCCATTTTGTTGAGAGGCTACGGCCCACTGAGCGGACCTTTTGGAGACAAGAGGAGATTGTGTTGGATGGGTTTTGTGGGATGATGCTGACGTGTGTGTGGTGGGGAGGGTAGACGAGGGGGGTGTAGGGGGGGGGTTACGGAGGGGGTCAGGGGGGGTTTAGGGGGGGGGGGTACGATGGGGGTACGGTGGGGGTACGACGGGGGCGCGCGGGGGCGCTTGTATGTGTTTGTACGTTTTGGCGTGTAGGATGGCGAGACCGTGATGGATTGCGTGAAGCTGGGCTGGCACGCGATGCTGCATCTGGGACGGTTGGGCGTGCGGTGGCCGCGGCCGGTCGGGTGTCACGCGTCGACCACGCGTCGACCACGCGGGGGCTCAGGGCGGGGCGGGGTGGCGGCGGGCGAGCTCAGGAGTGGGGGCGGGGGTGCGTAGCAGCGGGTGGGGCGGGGCGGGGCGGGTGCCGCGGCGCAGGCTGTCGCTGTGCGATGCATGCAGCGGCAGCAGCGCGTGGTCTGCACGTCCACGTGCGAGCGCGAGACCGCGCGCCGTCAGGGCTCCCGCGATTGGCTCGGGCTAGCGTCCCGGGTGCGGCGGCCCAAATCCCACGCGGCCCAGTTTCGGGCACCGCCTGCATGCATGTTTGCTCCTGCGGCTGCTGCTCGCTGTCGCTGCTCTCCTCGTCCCTCCATCCCTCCCATCCTCTCGTCCCTCTCCCCCTCTCCCCCTCTCCCCCCCTCCCCCCCTCCCCCCCTCCCCACCCCCCCACCCCCCCACCCCAGCCACACACGCGCCACAGACAGCTGCACCACACACAACTCACGCCCACGCCCACGCGGAGCGACGCAGCCTCTCGTCACACCCTGCCCCACGCACCCCCACACAGTCCACGCGCCCCCTCCCCACACAGTCCACGCGCCCTCCCCCACCCAACCCCCCGCCAGCATGCCAAACGACCCATCCTCCTTCCTCTCCCCCTCCTCCTCCCACGCGCGCGCCCAGGGCGACTACATCAGCCAGGACCTCGCCGACGCCGTGCGCGACTCGGTCGTCATAAAGTCCCAGCCCCCCCCCCCCCCCCCCCCCCCCCCCCCCCCCCCCCCCC
>JANBXI010000013.1:184504-231250 GCA_024271845.1 Cryptococcus sp. VH57_BW
CGCATACCCCGCGCCCTCCCCCAACCCCGCCGCCGCCGCCCGCCGGCCCGCCCTCCCCTCGCTCAACCCCCTCGTCCCGCGCCGCACGCCCTCCCCCAACCCCCCGCACCCCGCCGCCGCCGCCGCCCGCCCCATCAGTGCCTTCCCCACCGCCCCCGCCTCCGCGCACGACCCCCTCTCCCCGTCGTCGCCAGACCTCGACGCAGACCTCATGATCACAGGCCAGCCCGCCCTCCCCTCCGCGCGGCTCCAGCAGCTCCAGCAGGTGCAGCAGGTGCAGGTGCAGAACCCGTTCGAGGAGGACGAGGTCGAGCCCCTCGGCACGGGCCGCGTGCCCCCCCCCGGCTGGCTCGCCCCCGCCCGAAAGGGGTCCGGCTCGGGCTCGGGCTCGGGCTCGGGCGCGGGCGCGGGCGCGGGTGCGGGGCCGTATGGCACGGAAGAGATGGAGAGCGCCGGGGTGGTGCAGCCCCAGCGAGTCAAGTTTGCCAGGACCCATGCTGGGTGAGTCGGCCCGTCTTTTCTTTGTGTTTTGTGCGTTTGTGCGTTTGTGCGTCTGTGCGTTTGGGCGTTTGGGCGTTTGTGCTTTGTGCGTTCCGGAACAGTCCATTGTCCGGCCCCTTCTTCTGCATGGAGCGTGTCTCGGCACACACCCGCTCTTTGGGTGCGAACGCGTTGGGCTCCGCCCACTGCCTGCCGGGTAGCCCCGCCCGAGGGTGCCCGCCCGAGGGTGCGCGTGGGACGTGTTCCAGACGAGTCGGAGAGAGCAGGGAGGCGGGACTCAAAGGTGGATGGATCGGAGGCCGGACCAGGAGAAAGAAAGGAGGCGGGGGAGAGGGGGGGGCGGGGGACAGAGCAGGTGGGGGGACGAGTATCCCTCCCACGTCGCTCCTCCGCCGCTTGCTCGTCTCTCTCTGATCCTTCTTCCTCAGTCGATCAAGCACGCAAGCACGCACATACCGACACACAAAAAGAGACCTGTCGCTGACGCCTGATTACAACGTCCCTCATACCATCCAACTGGATCCATACGACACCCCACCGCCATGATGCCGCACCCCCTCCCGCCCCCGCCCGCGCGCAAACACTCCCTCCCCCCGCCCCCGCTCCGCCAACGCAGCGCCACCTCGTCCTCCTCCGCGTACCTCCTCGGCCAATCCCCGCCCGTGCACGGCACGAATGACGCGAGCGGCGTGGGCGGCGTGGGCAGCATGAACGGGCCGGGCAAGAGGAGGAGCCTGTCGTCCGAGTCGTACGGCTACGGCGGTGGGGACCACGCGTCCGACCTGCCGGGGGTGAAGGAGCTGACCGCCGGCCAGCGCAAGGAGGCCGCGGAGAAGAAGGGGAGCAGGCATGCGGATGTCATTGATACTTGGGACCCGACCGGCCTCGGCAGCGCCAGTGAGTTTGAGTTGGTATGCCTCGCCACCCCTCCCAGGGCAGTGCTGACGAGTATGGCGGCGCAGTGTGGCACCACGCCGGCCCGTACGACGCCGCCGCGCCCTCGCGCAACGCCAACCTCCCGACCAACAAGGCCCCCATGCGCGCCTTCAACAAGGAAAAAACTCAGCCGCCCCCGCCCCCGCTACCCCACCAGCGCGGCCCCACCACCATCTCGCTCTCCCCGCCGCCCATCCCCCCGGCAAAAGACTCGCCCAAGGCAGAGTCGCCCGCAGCCGCAGCCGGCAGCGGCGAGTCGAACGAGAGGCCGCACAGGCGTCAGGGGTCGCGCGGGGTCTTGGCGGCGGGGGCGGGGTCGGGGTCGGGGTCGGGGTCGGGCGCGGGCGCGGGGGGGGCGGGCGGGGTGGGGGGGGCGGGGGGGGCGGGGGGGGCGAGCAGGCGCATGGGCGGGGGCGGGCTGACGGGGCAGTACTCTACGAGTATGCCGACTGGCGGCGGGTACTTTCCGAATTATGAAGCCGAGCCGATGGACGAGGCGGCGATGGCGAGGTTGGAGAGGCAGAAGGAGAGGGATACGAAGAGGAAGGCGCTGAAGGCGGCTTGGGGGGTGGATACTCGTGAGTGGTCTGTTTGTGTTGGGGGGGAGGGGGGAGGGGAGGGGGAGGGGGAGGGGGAGAGAGCGGGCGCGAGAGAGAGCCGGGGCGAGAGAGACTAGGCGCGAGAGGAGGCGTGTGGGCTGACAAAGTCCGTAGCGGAGCCGTTTGAGGACTTTGGGGGGTCTCCTCATGAAGGGACACTCGACAGTGAGTCAGGCGCTCCACCAGGCACCGGGCATACATACACACACTGACACCCACGGGGCAGTCTCTGAAGACATGTACTCCCCCGAGCCCACCGCGGCAGCCCTGCCCGGCCGCTCGCCCGGTCCGCGCATCGGCGGCATCGACCCGCGCTCCCCGCGCTCCCCGCCCTATAAGGACGACTCGGCCTTCCCGACGACGTCCGACTCGGCGCCGGGGGCGGTCGTCACGGCGACCAACGTCCCGCCGGGCGGGATCAAGCGCACAAAGAGCTTGATGCAAAAGATCAAAACTATGGTGCGTCAGAAACCGGGACAGGAGCAGGGGGGGCAGGGCAGGGGATACGATCAGGGTAGGGGGTACGAGCACGGTCAGGGCCAGGGGTGGCACGCGTATGGCGGGGGGCACGAACCCCCCGTGCCGGGGATAAGCCAGTCGTACTCTGGTGCGACTGGCATCGGCAGGGGCGGCGGGCTCGGGCTCGGCGGAGTTGGCGGCGGGGGCGCCGCGCGCCAGGGTCTGGGGCAGGGGCAGAGGAGTATGAGCATGAGCGCGGGCATGTCGGGCGGCGCAGGTACCGGGTTGAACTCTGCGTCTTCGCCCCCGCCCGCGGGCGCCGCCGGCCTTTCGATGCCGAGTCCGAGCGTTACCGAGTCGCCGGTGCTGGAAGAGGACGAGCTGGAGGGCGGAGATGTTTTTGATGATGGTCGCGCCGGGTACCCTGGGGGCGTGGGCGTGGGCGTGGAGAGGGGAGAGAAGGGCAGGGAGCTGGGGGGGTGGAGAGGGGAGAGAAGGACGAGGTCGGAGGACCGGACGGCGGGGTGGTGAGCGGGCGAGTGGGCGAACGAGCGTCGCCACAAAGTGGCGGCACGAGTGAGGTTGGACGAGGGAGGGGGTAAAAAGGTTCGAGAGGTGAAGATCACTTCCCCGGGCGAGTGGGCGAGTGGGCGAGCGCGGGAACGGGGCGAACGGGGCGAGAGTGTACGCGCTTGTCGATCATCTATTCGACGGCGCACCGCACCGCTCGCGATCGAGCGCACTGCCAGTGAGGCTGTCGTGTGGCCGGCTGGCTGGCTGCCCCATGCCCGCTTCCTGCGCCTTTCCTGCGCTATCCTCGTTCCTCGTCGGAGGGTGGGGTGGGGCCGGGCCGGGCAGGGTGCAAAGGCACATGGGTGTGTGTCTTTGGGCGACGGGCGTGTGGGCTGTGTCTTTGGGCGACGGGCGTGTGGGCTGTTGGGTGTTGGGTGTTGGGTGTTGGGTGTGGGGCGTGGGGCGTGGGGCGTGGGGCGTGGGGCGTGGGCGTGGGCGTGGGCGTGGGGCGTGGGGAATTGTTGTGAAAATAAGTGGTTGTGCTCTGATCCGCGTTGTGCATCCGATTGTTGTCAATGAATAGACTATAATTTTGGACGTTTGACTGATGCTTGCGGCTTGCCCCTACCCCTCCCCCCCCCCCCCCCCCACACCACCCTACCCACCAAAACACCACACCCACCAACAGCGCGAAGGCCCAAACACCCACCGCCAGGCCGCCGCCCCGCCGCGTCCGTACTCTCCCAGCTCTGAGCCCCCCATTTCCGCCCCCCCGACAGACGACGTCGTCTCCTCAGGCCACGGCGTCCCCAGCGCAGGCAGCGCAGGGGGGAAGGACGCCCAACGCCGCTTCTTGGAGCGCGAGCGCTCCGCCGCGCCCGCCCCCTCGCCCACCAAGCGCTCTGTCCTTCCCGCCAGCCCCTTTGTCAGCCCGGAAGAGATAGCCACCGGCGGCCACGCCTGGCCGGCGGCGCTCGACACCACGGACATTACCGCGCCGTCCAAGGAGCTCGACGGGATCACCCTCGAGGATGAGCTGCCCTCTGCGACCGGGTCAGGAACGGCAGCCGGGTACTTCCTTGTCGAGTCCCCGTCGTCCAAGGACCGCGCCCTCCGCGCGCTGCAGAAAGAGCAGCCGCTCCCGCACTCCCGCGTGGCGAGCCTCAGCGGCGGCGGTGGCGGCGGGGGGAGGGGCGGGCTGGGTACGCAGCCAAAGAAGAGGGAGAGGAGGGTCGTGGGCAGAACGACGCCGCCTGTGGCACCTGTGTTGGACTTTGAGGATTACTGGCAGAAGGAGAAAAATGGGGGTAGGGGGGGGTCACCCGGGATCGGGGGAGGGGGGGAGGGGCAAGAGGACGGGGGGGAGGTGAGGGTTGTGAGTGGTACGCCGGGCGGGTTGAGGAGGAAGGCTAGTATGGTGAAGAAGTTGAGGGACAAGATTGCCAAGTAGAGAGATAAATCGGGTCCGATGGGGAGGAGTACTGTGACGGGGGGCGAGGGGGGTGGATTCCTCTGATGGGCAGTGGCCTGAGTAGACTGGAAGAGTGGAGGGAGATTGTGTATCTTGATGACGAAACGCAGGGGGGAGAGAGGAAACGGTGTAGCGACTTGAGACATCCATGTAGATAGATGCACCATGTCTGGCCGACACAGTAGCGACGCGACGCCTGCATCCCGACCCAGCGTGGGCGAGTCCTGTGCGGTATGCTCCAGCGTGTATGCATATGCACGGCGAGGGCATGCGAACCCATGGCTGCATGCGACGGCGCAGGGGCTGTGTATGCTGTATGCTGTGTATGTATGTGCCACTCTCGGAGTAACCCCGCACGCGCCCCGCACCGTGTTCGGCTTCGCAGTCGCCAGTCGCGCGCCCCTCGCAGCACCTTCGCCTCTCCACCACTTGATCTCGCACGCTTCGCCCTTTGTTCTGTATACATCCCCACCACACCCCTCCCCGCACAGTCGCCCGTGGCCACAGGACATACAAAACGGCACTCGCACCTCCGCGTGTCCATCCCCACGACAGACTCCCTCTGCCTCCTGCACGCTCTTGCCGACGCGTAAATCACGTGCAGTGACCCGCAACAAACGCGGCTGTGAGTTGCGCTCTCGGCCGCATCGCCGCCATGCAGCATCGCCCCTTCTTGGTTGAATGGTTTGGGTATGAACAAGAGTCGGGTCGCTGAGTTCTTTTGGCTTTTGGTTCGTGCTTTAGCACAACCACCGTCCCCACCCGCCTGACACGTTCATCGTCTTCAATCCGCGAGCAAGAGCATCCAGCAGTATCCGGCCAAGATGATGATCCCTCGCTGGAAGTACATTGGGATTGCCGGTGCAGTAGTGGTGAGATGGACAATCTCTCTCCCTTGCCACATCGAAAACTAACCCCCCTCCAGGTCCTGCTCCACATGCTGCTGTCCATCCACCCAACATACCGCGCCTCCACTTCCCCCTACAACTTGATGCCGGGACTCTTGCCCTCTGGCGAAGGAGAGCGCTGGCAAGAGGGCCACCAACCGCCTGACTCGGCTGTCCCCCAGCTCCCCACGAACGATGATCTCCAAGCCCATGAGGCAGAGCTGGCGAACAGGAGAAGGGCGAACGCCGTGTTCGTCGTGCTGGGTGAGTGGGAGTAGATCGCGTTGGGCGTGTGTGTAGCCATTGAGGACGGAACTGACGGTCTGCGGAATGCACAGCGCGGAACTCGGACTTGTGGGAATTCCTTTTCTCAATGCGGCAGATGGAGGACCGGTTCAACAAATGGGCTAGATACGACTACGTGTTCTTGAACGAAGAGGTCAGTTGAGTCTCGGAATCCAGACGCAGATTCGCTCCAGCCAGCTCATGTTTTTTGACTACAGGACTTCTCCGACGAGTTCAAGAGGTACACGCAGTCGATGACCAAGGCCAAGTGCCACTACGGAAAGATTGAGCCGGACCACTGGTACCAGCCCGAATGGCAAGTATTCGCCTCCCGCTGTTAGCGAATGCCAAGTTGACGATGGTGCGCAGGATCGACGAGGACAAGGCTACGAAGGCGCGCGAGGAGATGATCAGGAAGAAGGTTATCTACGGCCACTCTGTGCCGTACAGAAACATGTGCCGATTCAACTCCGGGTTCTTCTTCCGACACCCTCTTCTGGCCAACTACGACTACTACTGGCGTATCGAGCCCTCGGTCAAGTTCTTCTGTGACCTCGGTACGTCTGCTTTATCTTCCAGATCGCCGTAAAGTGCTGAACGGTCCTGGCCTGTAGCGTACGACCCATTCCTCGTGATGCAAGACGAAGGCAAAGTGTATGGCTTTACGATATCACTCTTCGAATACATCGAGACCATCCCCACGCTGTGGAATGCGACCAGGGGTGAGCAGGGCTGTCTACCGTGGTGGCGCGGGCGATCAGCTGACAGCATTGCAGAGTTCATTGCGGAGCACCCTGAGTACCTTCCCGAAGGCAACGCGATGGACTTTCTCAGTGACGATGGCGGAGAGACTTACAACAAGTGTCACTGTATGCTCAGCCCGTTCTGGCCTGGCCCCCCGAGACAGCAAGGTCGAGAGCTGATTCCGTCTTTTGCAGTCTGGTCGAACTTTGAGATTGGAGACCTCAACTTCTGGCGCTCGCAGCCTTACATGGAGTACTTTGACTACCTCGACAAGAAGGGTGGATTCTACTATGAGCGCTGGGGAGATGCGCCCGTACACTCTATCGGCGCGGCGCTGTTTGCCAAGAAGGAGCAGATCCACTTCTTCGATGATATTGGGTACAAGCATGCGCCTTTCCAGGTGAGCTATTGCGTGGTTTCAGACGTAGTGGCGAGGAGAAAGGAAGGGAGGCTAACTTGGTGTTTGGGGCAGCACTGCCCGCAAGGCGACGCGCACACGAGGGGCAACTGTTGGTGTGACCCGGCAAACAACTTTGACTGGGAGTGGTGAGTCTGATCTCGTTTCCTCCTGATAGCAGCAGTTGACCATGTGCCCGCAGGTACTCTTGCACGAAGAAGTATACAGACATGTTTTGATCTATGTACGATACAACCTCGCATGAATCTGCGTACATTTAGAATGTAGAGGGGGCGCTGGTCGGGCGCTTGTTACAGACCGTCTTCTCGGAAATAACATAACATATCGAGTACGTAAGGCCATTCACAGGGTACATGCTGAATATCCAGCACTGTATTGCGTAGACTCCTTCCCTCCCCAGCCACTGTACACACGAACGCGCTGCACTGTCTTACTCTGCTCGTTTTGCAGAACCACCGACCTAGAGGAAGGTGGAAAGCCCGAGTCCGAGCGCGCCAAGGGCAGTCGCCCCCGATCCCATCACCCACGCGAACCTCTCCGCCCCCGAGCTCGCCGTCGTCGTTGCGGTCGAGTTGGTGCCCCCCGTGGCGGCCGTTCTGTTCGCGCTGCTCGTAGCATTGCCCGTGGTGGTTATGTTCTTGGTCTCGTCGCCCGACGCACCCGACGTGGAGGCAGTAGTGACAGCAGCGGCGATAGCGACCGGGTCAGATACGGTACCAGATACGGTACCAGATGCACTGGTTGCGTCGGCGGTAGAGACGCTAGCCGTAGCGGTGTCGGTGGAGTCGGCGGCGGCCGTAGTAGTACTATGTCGGTGAGGTGAGGGCAGGGGCGGTCCGGGGGGGGGGGGGGGGAGGGGGCGAGTCAGTGAGCAGGTTCTGAGACACGGGTGAGGAGGACCGGCCGACTCACGTTTCAGAGCCACCGCCGTTCTCGTTCTGGGGGAGAGCGTATGCCGCCAGGGCAGTGAGGAGCGCGGTAAGGAGCAAAGAGTTTTGGAATTTCATCTTGTGTGTCTCTGTATGCGACTGGGTCTGTGTATGCTCGGCTGGGTGGGTATTGGTGGGGCTCGACTAGCTGAGCGTGACAAAACTGAATGTTTTTTTCTTGATATGATAGTTCACTCAGTGAATATCCGTTAGAACCCACCCCCATCTCCCATCCCGCCACCCTATATACCGGGATGGACCCAGCGACTCGGCTACACCTGCAGCCCCAGGACAAAGTGTCAATGGATCGTTGCCTGACAGCCCCCCCCCGGTTTCAAGGGGTCAGGGGGTGGGGGTGAAGGGAAGGAGGTTTAAAAGAAATCTAGTTGGTATATCGGGTGATTAGTCGGCACACTGCAAGGGGCTGGGTGCGGAGAGATTAGATAAAGGATCGTGGAACGGGAGAGATTAGATAAAGGACTGGGGAACGGCCTAGGGCGCGTGAGGGAGTGGTGGACTCGGACTTGAGTGTAGTGGAGAGAAAGGGTAAAGGACGAGGTATAAAGAGATGCAGATGACTTTGGTTTATTGACTGAAGACAAAGGAAAGACAAAGGGATAAAGCAAGTACCAAGAATGTATACCATCATCCGCAAGACGCCGTTCATACGAGCGTACCGCGGATAACACACATAGTGCCGAGAAGAAAGTACAATGGATGCATATACCTGTGGGTGATTTCAATATTTTGTGTGTGGGGCGGTGGCGGCGTTGTTTGATATCGGTAAGGTGTGATGGACAGGACAGATGAACCAGGACAGGACGGTGGCTGTGCAGTGCTGTCATCGGAAAGTAAGAGGGGTGGGGAGGGTGTCAGTAGGGCATAACCCATTGAGGGCCTAGGGCAGCACTTGCGTCAGTAGGATACGCCCACAACTTAGGTGTGAAGCATCGCACCCATACCGCCCATCATGAAGTCAGAGAGGTGGGAATGGAGGCCAGGGAAGGCTTGAAGCTGGGGGGATGGGAAGACCCCTGGTAGATGTTAGTAGGTCTCGAGGCAAATTACTGCTTACCATTATTAGCCATGTACTCAGGAGTCATCCATGGCAAGCTGTGGTCTATTATCAAGAGAAACGGTCATAACTGCACCTCGTCACAACGGATTGCACACGTACCCGGCATCCCCATCATCATAGCCGAAGTCCGTGGCATGACGTTTGTCATACCGGGTGGCAGCTGTGGCGAATTCATATACTGCAATAACTGCGCCGCCTGGTGCGGTTGCAGATGTTCCGCTTGTTGCTGATGTTGCTGGTGTCGCTGCAGCCGACGAGCAGCAGCAGACGTTCGGCCCACTCCCAGTTCCGGCTGGGTACTGACGCGGGTGGTCTTGCTCACTCGGTTGAAGTTGACTCCTCCGTGAGAGTTGGTCGCCTGGTAGACGTTGTGATGGAGTGCAGCACTGAGTGGGCGTGGGGCTGGGTTGTCTGAGTGAAAGATCAGTCCTCTATGGTGCAGAGACAGCGGCCGCAAACATACCTTGGTTCCGTGGGTGAAGCGGGTTCCCCATGGTTGACGAAGCAAGAGTAGCTGGAATCCGCTTTCCTTGCACATTGCTACGCGTAGGTGCATGTCAGCACTGCTGCACGGCACTTCCCTGGTACTTACTTGTGCTGAAGCCAATGGTCGAGCATGATCGCGTTGTTCTTTGTTTGGCAAAAGATGACTGCCTGGCTACTCATGAGGCGAAACCGTCAGGCCCCTCCTCATCATGCTCCTTGGCCGGGGATGCCACTACTATAACTGACAGCGACTCACCCTTTACTCTTGCCGTTCACCTTGTGCTCCATGAAGGTGACATCCCTGTCATCAACCTTGATCCCAAGAGCGTCACAGATAGCAATCAAGTCACGATCAGCCGTCCACTGTTGAATCGGTGATGCGTCAGCGAAATGCCACGTTTGTCTCTCCGCTGCTACCATATCTGGGATACGGTACGTACAAACACACTGTGTACGTACCCAATGGAGATCATAGACCACTACAGAGTCGATGTCGTCGGCCGTTGGGGGCAGTCCATACATCTTCTTGTTATTGTTAGTTGCGGCTGCAGGAGTAGCGAACTGAGGAGTGACTGAGAACTGCATGGATGTTCCAAGGGATCCAGGTCAGTTGACATTAGGGAGACTGGGAAATGTGACCATTGCAAGATGTATTTCACAGGGTACAGATGTCGGTGGAGGGGAATTGGGGGCGAGACATTACTCACTGTCTTCATCTTGCGCGGAGGCAGCTCGTCGCCAGCCTGCTAACCGTGACCGATGCAGAGGGAGATGTGGGTCGACAGATGGAGTTGGTGGAGAGAGGAAGACATATGTGGGCAAGGGAGAAGGGGGCAGTAGCACCCGCGTTAGCTCGTGCGTTACGGAAAGGAGACTCGCGAAGCAACCGAGAGGACTCACAGATGTGACATGCTGGGGTGCCTCTTCATCGATCGGATGGGCATAGGTGGTGTGCTCGGCCTCTGCCTGCAGGTGACGGCCTGTCAGCGGCTGGTTGAAGAAGCTCGTCTGGTTGACAAGGTGGAGGGAAGATGGATCTCACAGGATGAGATTCAGCTTGGGGGGCGGCCATGTCGACAAGCGAGAGGGCCCGGGTGACTGCGATACGACGAGAGATGAGAGAGGGCGGGTGGCGAGCTGGGTGGCGAGGGAGAGGGAAGGAGGAGGGGGGACAAGGGAGGGAGGGAGAGAGCCGGGGGAGGGGGCGGAGTATATATATCCCTGGCAGAGCTGGAGGTGAGATATAACATACGAATCAATGCTGATGGGCTCACGGACCTCGAGGGGTCCGTGCGCCTGATGGTCCCTGTGATGGGAGGGCACATACCGTGGCGGCACGATGGCGATGCATACAACATGTTTGAATCGCCGTTCAGTGCATCGGCACCAGTCACGCCTATCGCCCCTATCTCGGGGGCATGCACTTCGCCCTTCTCCCCAAGTGCTTACCACACTCGTTACACTGCTCCCTCCTCCCGCATTGTCTGGATATCCTCCTCTCCATACCCAAGCTCCCCGAGCACCTCGTCTGTGTGCTGCCCTAGGTAAGGAGGAGGGCGGTAGGCCTATGGTCCACAGTCAGCAAATCCATAGACGAGCGAGCGAGCATCTCGAGAGAGGACAGACCTTGGATTTCATGCCGTCATACGAGACCGCCGGTGCTGCAAGCTTGATCTTGCCGGCTCGTGGATGCTGCACGTGCAATGAGCTTGTAAGAACACGAACCATAGTCCAGAGATATTCAAATTGCTTACGACAACCTGCTCCACCACCTCGCGGGCGACCGCCTGAGGATGAGCAAATGTCTGGGCGATATTGTTTATTGGCCTGGCGCTGATCTCAGCGCCTGATCTTCCCGTGTTCGCGCCACACTCTGCAAGCTACTCACGCAAACGGCAGTCTATCAAAGACGAGGACATGGTCAGCACCTGACCACGTACTTGATGGCAATTCGGCACTCACCCCTTTCCCTGCAGCTTCTCGCACCACTCCACAGTCGTCTTCTCCGCCAATGCCTCCTCCAGCATCTTCACCACCAGCTCTCGGTTCTCTACCCTCTTCTCATTCCTCGCAAAACGCACATCGTTCACCCACTCTGGTCGGTCCAGCACCGCAGGGGAACACAGGATTGCGAACTGAGAGTCGTTGCCAGCCGAGAGCATCATGAATGAGTCCTTGGTGGGGAAGACCTGGTAAGGAACGATAGACGGGTGGGAGGTGCCCCAGCGGGTGGCCTCATGTCCGGAGATGAGGTAGTTGGCGCCGATGTTAGCCAGCGAGGCGATCTGTCCCTCGAGCTATCAGTTTCTGCCATGACCCTCACTGGAGTCACCCACCTGGCTCTCAAACAGGCTGCACTCCACCCTGGTACCCTTTCCGGTCTTCGCCCTCTTCAACAGTGCCGCGAGAATGCCAGAGTGGGCATAGTGGCCAGTCAAGATATCTGTGACAGCAACACCGACCTGTGACAGCATTGCATGTCAGTCAAATCGTTGAACCAATGCGCCAATACCTATTTCGGGCTCACCTTGACTGGCTTCCCGCCCTTCTCTCCAGTGATATGCATCATCCCGGCTTCTGCCTCAATCACTACGTCGTATCCAGGAGCTTGAGCCCACGGTCCCGTGGAGCCGTATCCTTTGGGCCAGAGGTTAGCATAGCAGCAGATGAATCGAAGCGACGATAGCCCACCGGTGATGGAGCAGTAGATAAGCCGGGGGTTGATCTTGTGGACTTCCTCCCATCCCAAACCGAACTTGTTGAGTTTCCCCGGAACACTACGCCCCCCCCCCCATCAGAAGTCAGCAAGCTGCTGGCAGAAGTAGCTGGGGGTGAGCTTACTAGTTTTCCACGAGCACGTCGGCCTGTTCCACCAGCCGCCGTATGACTTGCTTCCCCTTCTCGGACTTGAGATTCAGCGTCAAGCTATCCACCCACCCACCAGGACGTATATCAGCCCTTGCTTCCACCGCGAGGCACACATGCACAGAGACGATACTCACGATCGCTTGTTCCTGTTTACTTGCAGAAAGTAGGCAGACTCGGGGGGCAGGTCTGGTCGGGGGTAATCCGCCGCAGGGACAGGTGCCGAAGGAGGGAGCCAGGCGCGCGTGTCGTCGCCGTGCTTGGGAGACTCGATCTGTAGGGCAAGGGGGACACATGGTCAGTCTACGATGCCCGCAAGAGGGCTTCCATTTATCACACCTTGATGATATCGGCTATAGCAGGCTACATGTCAGCACTCCCCTCCTCCATGACGAGCCCGCCTCCCGTTGCCTGAAGCACCCACCTCCCAGATCCGACTATGCTCTCAAAGTCAGCACCGCACAAAAGAGGTGAGCGGACACTCCAGTGGACATACCAGCATCATCGTAGCATGAGGCCCAGCCAGAATCCTAGTCAGGTCCACCACCTTTATCCCCGCCAACGGCCTATCGTCCGCTCTATGCAGCGTCGTCGAGAAACATCGGGTAGCGCGGAGGCTGACGCGCACGGTGCGCGCAGACGCGATGGAAGCCTTGATGAGGAACTGCCCGGTCATCACTGAGGTGTCGGGTGGAGTAGAGAGAGTGACAGGAGCAGAAGTTCAGTTATATGCACAGAAGTGGAGGTTTGCAAAGAACAAAGAACGAGGATACGTATCATAGCACTGACTCTGTCGTGTCTCGTGCACGCGCATAAAGTGTCCCCATCGGCTGAGTCCGAGCCGGCTCTTTTTGGCTGCGAGAGCCGACGATACCCGAGATGGGATGATCAAGTCTGGTGTGATGCCGCAGGATCTCTGATTTTGATTGTTGTTATGAGTGGCAGGGGCGAGCATGGGCGCAGAGGGTATGGTGAAAGTTTTGGGTACAGGCATAGCTCTTCAACGACCTCACACAGGGCATAGAAAAATGTGATGCATTATGCAGCTTTCCTGACTGCTCCGAGTTCCGACGACCGTTTTTACCGCGTAGTCTCTCTCTACCCAAGCCGATCGTCGACTTGTTCTATTATGCCTTGGTCTCAAGTCCCCACTCCCTGCTCAACCCTCGCGCAAGCCTCTTGATGCCCTCCTCCATCACATCAAAGGTCTGCAAGCTAAAGCTCAGCCTTATGAAGATCCTCTTCGCCTCTTCCTCCTTGGTCCACTCGGGCCCCCCAGGGGTCTTGAAGTACACCGAAGGCGCCACGACAACCAACTCATCTACGAGTGTCTGGAAGATCTTGTCGGAGATCTCTTCGGGGGAGAGAGAAGCGAATTGTGGGTGGGTCTCGACGTGTAGGCGGACCCAGAGGAACATTCCGCCGGAGGGCTTGGGGAAGTCGATGATGGCGGGGTCGACGTGCTTCTTTATAAGGGAGATCATGTGGAGGCAGCGCTTGCCATACGATGCTATGCACAGAGCAGGTATCAGCACTGGAAGACATGGGACGTTCAAGACCCCAGCAGGCGTACCAGAAACGTGGGGGAGGTAGCTTTGCTCGAGACCCTCGTGCCCGCCCCATCCTTGGATGACGGCAGAGACAGCCGCGACGGCGAAGCCGGACGGCGCATTCTGTACGGGAATCGGCGTGTCAGTCTTTCCATCGAACCCTATCTTGTGCCGCAAAAGCGCAGAGATTCACTCACAAGGGACGACTCGGACTTGTTCATGATTGCGGTCACGATGGGCTTGGGACCAGAGATCCACCCGACTCGGCTCCCCGGGCCGAGGAACTTGGAGAACGTGTCGATACGGACCACACGCGCGTCAATGTCCAGCGACAGGAAGGAAGGGACAAGAGGGGTGTTGGCGCCCTCAGGACGGATCTGCAGGTAGATGTCTAGAATCGAGGGATTAGCCAAAGGTTTTATGCACGTGAGAAGCAGACACCACGTACAAGGGTCATCCTCGACGAGGAGGAGGTTCCACTTTCGGGCGACGGCGTAGATCTCCTTCTTCCTCAGTACGGGGTAGGTGACCCCCGTCGGGTTGGAGCATGTGCTAGATGTATCTGTCAGCCGGATGTCATTCATCTTCAGAGACCATGCAAGTAGCGCTCACGGCACGACCATCAGGAGCTTCGGCCTAGGTCCCTTGGTCTCATCCCACTCTGCAAGCACCTTGTCCAGCTCCTCTGGGACGATCCCGTCTTGGTCCATGGGGATGCCGACGACGTTGATCCCCAGAGATTGGCAGTGGACGAGCGACCCGGGGAAGGCTGAAGGAGCATGGATCAGCTGAATTCCTCTCCGGCCTCCAGAAGCGATTTACCAAACTCCTCAAGAAGAACCGTGTCTCCCCTGTCGAGCAGCGTCCTCACCACCCCATCCCAGCCGTCCGTCCCGCCGGCCGTGTTCAAGACCTGCCATTGCTCCTCCGGATACGGCGGGTTATGGATACGCTTGACGTGCTGGGTGAGCCATCTGACAAAGTACTCTTGACCAAAGCTTCCAGAGTACTGCAGATCCCACGTGAGGTTCGGGTTGAGGGGGTCCACAGCGAGGGAGGCTTTGGTCGGCGTGGTGTAGGGCAAGAGAGGGGGGATAGACGCTGGGTCTTCGTCTGCAAGGATATGTCAGGTTTAGCTATACTTGGCTGTAGGGTGGCAAGTAGAGAGGAGGGTGGCTGACTTACTACGGAAGCCCGGGACAAAGACTGACTTGCCCTCTCTGGGCAGAGATACAACCAAGCCGTTGACTGGCCACGTCTCGGGGCTGGGGAGCCCGCCCCCAAACTGTCGTCGGGCCAGTGTCGCCAGTGTCAGCCCCTCAGAGATCCTCATCGGCACCATCAACAAGCATCACCACATACGCTGATGATATTGGGAATGTTGCGGTACTTGGCAAGCTCCTTCAGCTGCGACCTCTTGCGGTTTTTTGCCTCGGTGCTGAGGAAGGCGCGGTAGTCGATCTGGGCGGGGGCGACGTCGGCGGCGGGCATGTCTGGTGTTTGTTTATATAACAGCGACGTCTGCGGATCAGATTTCAATGAGTGTAAGATGCGGATCACACGTGGGCAGAGAGCGCTGCGGTATGTATATATGTGGTCGTTGTTGGCAGCTGTTTGCAGTCCGCACCTGGGCTGCTCGTGCTCGTCGTTGTAGACCCGTCGGTGATGCACGATCGCGTCAACGCGGGCAAAGCCGAAGCCTCCACTGCTCCACTGCTTGCGCTGCTGTTCCTGCTGATAAGCTACGAGATGCGCGCTGCGACTCGCGGCGGCGCCGACGGCCGAAGGCTGGCTGAACAATTATGTCGTGCTCCGACTTGGAATGTCTTGCGTGTACGTACGTTACTTGCGCTTGGCCGTTTGGCCGTTTGTCGCGTAACTCGGTCGGTCGGTCGGTCGATCGATCGATCGACAAATCAACCCCATTCGCAATGGCTGTCGCGACTGCTTTGTGTGTACCCCTAGGCGGACACAGCGGTCTGCGTTCATACCTAATGTCATACTGCAAATGACTAGCCCTCTTGAAATCTTGCAGACAATACCGCACCCACCCAGGCCCCTCGCTGCGCCGCGAATCAGACGGCCCGGTCTCCAAGGGCTGTCGCGTCGTACCCGGGACGACATGCGCCGTCTCACCCGTCCGTCGTCTGTGTGCTGCGCCTGCACCGCGATCTTGCTGTGCTGGCTAACGCCCACCACGGCCGCATGAGCCGCATGAGAGGCGCGCACAGAATGAGTGGGGTTTTCACAAGGGAGAGAGAGGAGGGATGGGGAGCTGCGGCGCGAGGGGCGTGGCACTTTTCCGCCATACCGTCGGTCGCAGAGTCGCTCGAGAGTACGGTCGAGTCGGTCGAGTCGCTCGCGAGTAAGACTTTGTAAGAGGAGGGACCGATCAGCAGAGTGGTTACGGCAGAAATAAGAGAGCAGTCTCATGCATGTCGGATGAATGTCTGCGTGGTCCAAAGTGGCTGAGAGGGAGCCGGGTCGGGCGCATCATAGTGACACCACGCGATGCAACCATGTCCCTCCTTCCCATCCGCAGCATTGCCCAAACCACACCATGCCTCTTCCTTGGGGGCCTAGTTGACTGGCCTTGAAGCTATGATACAAGGATGGTGGGAGGATCATCGTATCAGTCTTTCTTCTCCCCGTCACTTTGTCGCTACCACTCCAGGCTCCCGCACCCACCACGCCGAGTTCATGCGCGTCTCATCACCCCCCCCCCCCCCAACCCGCTTCCCGACACAAGCCTCGGTCTGGCCGGCCACTGGCGTCCTGCAACTCACATGCCGCGTCTTTCCGAGGTGTATCCGCGGTGTATCCGTCCCCCATGCTGTCACACATGACCCCATCCCCTGCACTGTTCCTCTCGCCGTGAGAAATTCCCCAGGGGCACCCCCGCATCCCCACAGACCCAACCCCAATACCCCGCGCTTGCCCCCATGGGCCTGCCCCAAGGACGACTCGCATCCCCATCCCCAGAGCGGCAGTTGCTCGAAGAGATGCTGTCATCCGGCCGGGAGACTTTTTTTGCTTTCGACGAGAAAAACAAGGGTGCGCGGCGGCAGCGCTACCTGTAGAGATCTGCGGCATCCTGGGCCTCGACTCCCCTCACCCCCTCACCCCCTGAGCTGTCTAGTGCTGGTTATGGTTAGCCTGCATTTTTCCGTCGGTGGCTGCCGTCCTGGCCGCCGTCCTGGCCGCGCTCAGCCTCAGCGCGTCTTCACGGGAAGAGTGGTGGATGAGGGTGGATGAGGGCTCGGCTTTGCCCGCGGGTTGCGGCATCTGATGATCAGGTCCCGCGCATCTGCATTTGGCATCGTTACGGCATGGCGCCGTCTTAACCGGATGCCGGCGGCAGGGTACATGCTTGGGGTCGGGGTAACCATGACCTCAGCATCCTCTGTGGCCCCGCGGGTGGAGAACCGTCTCGTGACCTGGTGACCACTCTACAATACAGTTCCTTCCCGCAAGCTTCAGCGGATGCACTACTGTACAGTTTCACCCACCCCCCACCCCCGTCTTGGATCTTGGAGAAGGGTGTCCCGCAGGTTTTGGGCTGGACGGGCTGTGCATGCGGCATCCAGGGCCCTCGGTCGTTTATTGGGCCGCCGTTGCCGCAAGTGGGAAGAAGGGGGGGAGAGAAGAGGAAGAGGCTCGGCCAGGGCGGGAAGGAAGGGATTTTCGCCTGAAAATGGCTTGCCCGAAAGCAGGGGCGGGGGGTACCCAGTCGCGACTGACAGGTTATTTGCCCTGATATGGGACCATCCGCATCCAGTCGAAGCGACCTGGGTCTCGCCAAAATAGCAGCGTGGATGCATATTCGGAAATTCGGACTGGGGCATGCGTTATGTCGAGAGGCACTGGTGCGGCCTGGCGGCGGGGGCGCTGAGTCAGAGTTTCGTTGGGCTGCATGCGCCATGCCAAGTACGACTCGGTCGTGAAGAAGCCCATGCAAACTGCCGCGGGATCGTGACGTGTGGACGGGGCGTGCAGGGACGAGCGGCGCGGCAATGGGTTAGCCGGCTGGGCCACGCGGGGCTTCTGCGCGGGGCTCGCAGCCGCATGGGGGTGTGTGTGGATCCACCGGGCCCTGGGCGCCCCATGCGGCATCTCGCTGCAGGCGGGGGCTGCGGTCGCCGCCGGTAGGAGCGGCGGGCTGCATGTGACCTGGCGTGTGTCCACCCCGCCGCCGAAAACCAAATCACGGCGGCTGGGCTCCTGCAGGAACCCGCCTAAGCGAGGGGATGCATAACGGGAGCTGTGGCATCCCGGGGAAGGGCTGGGGCAACAGAGGCCCGTGCAGGGCACACCGCCCCAGCGCGCCTACCCCGGGGCGGACCCTTGCGGTCCCCCGCCGAGCGATCGTGCGCAGGGGCGCCAGGCACACGCCGTCCCTGTGTCGGGTTCCTTCTCTGCCTTCTGTTGCCCAACACGACCTTCCCCTCCCCCGCCCGCCCCGCCGGCCGCACGGTATAAAACAAGCCCGCCCCCGCGCTTCTCTCCTCTGCTTTCTCATCCCGCACTCTACACCCGCCTCGCTCGACGCCCAGTCCCCCCCACGCTCGTCGGCACCGACCTCCATCACCGCACACATCGTGAGTCCACATGCCCTCACCGCACACATCCCGAGTCCACATGCCCTCACCGCACACATCCCGAGTCCACAGGCCCTCCTCCCGCCGCCACCCCACGTCGCGGTGCCCACTCGCTGACCCCCGCGACCCTATGGCATCAGTGTTTCACCCCCGTCCCTCCCGCCTACCTCCCACGACAGCTGCACAAGTGAGTATCGCACCTTGCGCGTCCGTGCCCGCGCGTCCATCGTGCCACCCAGGTGCACACACTGACGCGACTCTACAGTGGCTGGCAATCTGGCTGCGGCCACCAGTCCCGAGAGGATTGAGGCGCCCGTCACTGTCAAGGTATGCTTTTTCCCGTCCATGTATCATTCCAAACATCGCCCGCTGACTCTGCATATCTCTTCAGGCATACATGCTCTGTGTGTACGTAAACAGCCAACATAGCAACTAGCAAGAGGGAGGGAGCATAACCCGCTGACCATATGATCTTGCACAGGTTTGCCTCCTTTGGTGGTATCTTCTTCGGGTGAGCTTCGGTCGAGCTTCGGTCGTCACCCATGACAAGGACCCGCACTGACATGGAGCACGCACAGTTTCGACTCGGGATACATGAACGGTGTCCTCGGGATGAACTACTTCATCAACATGCAGACCGGCATCCCCATCCCCCCCGCGGACGCCGACCAGGCCACCAAGGATGCCTTCACCCTCCCCGCGTGGAAGAAATCCCTCATCACCTCCATTCTCTCGGCCGGTACCTTCTTCGGTGCCATCATCGCCGGTGACCTTGCCGATTACTTTGGTCGACGAATCACCATCGTCTCGGGGTGCGCCGTCTTCATGGTCGGCTGTGTGTTGCAGACTGCTTCTTCTACCGGTCTTGGTCTCGTGAGTGGCTCAATCACATCTGGATAGGACCCACCGCTGACTTGAGCTTCAGCTCGTTGCCGGTCGTCTCATCTCGGGCTTCGGTGTCGGATTCATCTCCGCCATCATCATTCTCTACATGTCCGAGATCGCTCCCCGCAAGGTCCGAGGTGCCATCGTCTCTGGCTACCAGTTCTGCATCACCATCGGTCTTCTCCTCGCCTCTTCCGTCTGCTACGGCACCCAGGATAGGACCGACTCTGGCTCCTACCGAATCCCCATCGGCCTTCAATTCGCTTGGGCGTGAGTCACCATATTTTCACAGCCGGTCGACCTCATGACTGACATCTTGCCTCCCTCGACTAGTCTCATCCTCGGCGGCGGACTTTTGCTCTTGCCCGAGTCCCCCCGTTGGTATGTCAAGTACAACAAGATCGAGAAGGCCAAGGCTGCTCTTTCCCGTGTCCGTGGCCAGCCCGCAGACTCCCACTACATTGAGGAGGAGCTTTCCGAGATCATTGCCAACCACGAGTACGAGACTGAGCTCATCCCGAGCCAGACCTATCTCGGCTCCTGGGCGGCGTGCTTCTCCGGCTCCTTCCGCAACCCTCAGTCCAACCTCCGTCGTACCATCCTTGGTATCACCATGCAGATGATGCAGCAGTGGACCGGTGTCAAGTGAGTTGGTTCTCGGTGTCTGTCAATGGGTGGAGCGACGACGGGCACACGCTGACAGCCACTGTCCTCCAGCTTCATCTTCTACTTTGGTACCACCTTCTTCACCGACCTCGGCACCATCAAGGACCCCTTCTTGATCTCCCTCGTCACCACCCTCGTCAACGTGTGCTCCACTCCCCTCTCCTTCTGGACCATCGAGCGCTTCGGCCGTCGTCCCCTCCTCATCTACGGTGCCCTCGGTATGTTTATCTGCGAGTTCATCGTCGGTATCATGGGTGTCGCAAAGCCCAACGACCCCAACATCGTCAAGGCCCAGATCTCCTTCATCTGCTTCTACCTCTTCTTCTTCGCCTCCACCTGGGGTCCCGGCGCCTGGGTCTGCATCGGCGAGATCTTCCCCATCCCTATCCGTGCCCGCGGTGTCGGTCTCTCCACCGCGTCCAACTGGTTCTGGAACTGTATCATCGCCGTCATCACCCCTTACATGGTCGGCACGGACGAGGGTGTACGTTCTTTCTTTCTCTTCAGCATTCTCTCGTGCCGTGTGCATATGCTGACATTGTCTTTCTTCTACAGAACCTCGGGTCCAGGGTGTTCTTCATCTGGGGTTCCACTTGTGTGCTCTGCTGGATCTACGCGTATTTCACCGTCTGGGAGACCAAGGTGAGCATCACGTTATCTCGTCCTTCACCCTTATTTGTTATCGAGCTGACACTCTGTGTTTTCACTAGGGTCTCACTCTCGAGCAGGTCGACCGCATGATGGAGGAATGCGGCACCCCGCGCAAGTCCCCCGGGTGGAAGCCCCACTCCACCTACGCTGCCGAGATGAGCCTGAAGCACGACGGCAAGCTCGGCGCCGTCCAGACCACGGAGAAGGTCGCTGGTGGCGAGACCGCGCACATTCCTGCGACCACCAACGTCCTCGGCCAGGAGCAGGTGTAAGGATCTGGCTCATTGGGTTATCGGTATAGTCTTGTTTTCTTTTTACGTCGGTGAAGAAGTCTTACTCTCAGGGGTTGGGGGGAAGAGGAAGAAGAGCGAGAAGAGAGGATAATCTATATAGGACAGAATGCTGTGAAATCGAATTCGTTATCATTGTTGATCCCATCTACCTCTCATGTATCCTTGAAGGTTATCATGGCCAGCGCTTCTCTGCACAACTTTTTTCGGCTCAGCTCAAGACGTGAAATCGCGCGCCGTTCAGCAAGCAGTGCATTGCTCTGCGTTCTCGGCATCGAACGCCCGGGCAGTTCAAGGGATGGCGAGCCGCGAGCATCGTGCATCCATCTCTATCTGGGCTCGCCATCCAGAGCCTAGGGAGTGTGTGCCAATTACAAGAACGTACGTATAAGCCACAGCTATCGTTCTCCCGCATACTCCACAGCCCACGGCGCACAGCCCGCAGCCACTCCTTCCCCCCACAAGAAGCACACGTCGCCCCCATCCCCCCCCCCCCCCCCCCACCCCACCCTTCCTCCGGCATGTGCCGTGTGGATACATACAACCATATGTAGACGACCCATGAGGTTCCGACCCGAAGCCACCGCCAGACCAAGGACGAATGATGAGGTGGCGCACGGCGATGGCGCGCGTTCGGCGTTCGGCGTGCGCGCCGCGCGGGACCTGGCCAGCTGACCGACGACGATCTCCCGCAGATAACGCGACGACGTGACAATCCTTGACATACATCCTGACATCTGAACTGCTGACCTCTGACTGCTGACCCTCTGACCCTCTCCTCTGACTGCAGACAGACTCCCGACTCCCCGACTCCCCGACTCCCCGACTGCCGAATCGCTGACGGCACGGCTGGCTGCGTTGCGGCATCCACCGCCTTGCTTATGCTTATCTCGTAAGAAGGGAGGGTGCGTGCGTGCGGGTGCGTGCGGATGCGTGCGGCACGGCGTGCATCGAATCGTGACAGCCAGCAGCGCAGGTAGCAGCGCGGGGCTGCTTTGGACCGAGTCCCGGACGGCCGGACGGGCCCGGTAGAGGACAGTTATCATGCGTGCGCCGTGCGATCCTCACCTCACCTCCCTACGCACGCGAACCGACCGAGGACTCGACCGTGCGAGTCCGCGAGACGGACTGAAAAGTAAGCAGTGAAGCAGCCATAGGGCGACTTGTTGCGGTGGGATCATATCATGGGATGCCCCTCATCCTCTTCTACCGACACCGTAGCCGTCGCCTATGATGGTGAACATTGTACGCGTACATTGAATCGCTCATATGCTATCTAACAATACTTTTTACCATATGGTAACATTCCTTGATGCGTATTTTTACCTCTCCGCTCACTTCAGCTTCAGCTCAAACGTATTACCGCCAATTTCTTTTCCTAATCATGTTTTATTACTGCGATGGGATGGTTGTGATTACGGTGTGTGGTTTGATTGGTAGGGTTGGCGTGGGAGAAGAAGGCGTGGTGATAAAGTGCCGACATGACCCCGACTTACGCCCGGGGGACCCTGGCCGCCTCGGAGGCAAGACGGATAGCCCAAGTGAGCCTGTGGCGCGCAATCAGCGTCAGCTTCCCAACTCTTTCCATCCGCCAGAGGACAAAATCGGGAGACGAGCTGTGAGTTGGACTTACTCGTAAGTCTTGGTGGCATCCTCGAACGAAGAGAGGATGTGGGGGTCAGGCCCGTGCTCGATGCAGTCGATGAACGACGAGACCTCAGAGAAGAAGGGATCGTCGTCGGTGTAGCTGTGTCGCTCCTCGTGGTCGTCTGTTCCGTTCCAGCCCCGCGGAGCATTAGCAATCTGGTGGCACAGACACAGACTTGACGCTGTGGAGAGCTTACCTCCAGGTCGGCGGACGTAGAGGGTAGGGGCGTTGTACGGGTCAACAAGCCTCATGTGGAATCCTGCCAGCCCATCACACTCTGTCAATCCCCATCCTCAAGCGTACAGCACAAAACGTTCCCAAGCACTCACCGTCAGCCCACACCTCAAGCTCACAAGCGTAGTCGTGGCCCTGGAGGGCAACGGCATGCTGGAACGACCCGACAGCGCCGTTCTCGTACTTCCAGATCGCGCTGGTCAGACGGGGGATCCTGAGACCCTCCTCTATCTGGGACTCGTCGATGGGGATCTTGGAGAGTTTGCCAGGCTGCTCGTACCACTCAACAGATCGGGCACTGCTCGAGCCAAGACGGCGTGTCGTCAGTGAGGGCTTCTGGAGTCTTTTTGCAGACACAAAAGACTCACACGACACTGTTAATGTCAACGTCACCGCCAAAGTACCTGGAGAGGTCACAGAAGTGGGTACCCTGCTCGATGACGGGCCCCATGTCGATAGCCTTGTTCCACCAAGCAGGCTTGGCGATGGCCTCGTACGCACAAGACTATGCCCCATCATATACACGTCAGCCTTGGGCCAGCGGATTGCCCGCGGATGCCAAAAGAATGACCACTCACGTATCGCGCGTTGGTGGCCATGACAGTCAGGTCGTTGTCGTGGATTATCTGCTTCATCTTCTGCACGCAACGGAGGTAACGAAGCATGTACCCGACCGAGACGATGTTGCCGTTCTCTACGAGTTTCTGGGTGACGGCCTTGGCGGCCTCAACGGTTCCGGTACCGACGGGCTGCACATGACGGGAGGGGGTTGGCCGGGGGGGGGGGGGTGAAGGTCGATTGTCAGTGTCGGTGCACCTGGACCTGGAGTGAAGGGGTGAAACAGACGTACCTTCTCGACAAAGTAGGCGGTTCTGGGGAAGAGCTTGAGGAGGACAATCTCAAGGTCGGTGCCCTTGGTGGTCCCGCCTCGGTACGCAGGCGGACACCCAACGACGATCGCACTGTACCCCCCACCCCACCCGGTCAGTCAGCTCAGTTCCCCGATGCACCCAAGAGACGGGCCACATGGCAAACTCACTCTGGGTCCTTCTCGCCCGCCTCCTTGAGCGCCGCGTGGTAGTCCTCAACGGTCCTGTACACCTTGGTGTCCTTGTACGCCGACTCGACGAACGACTGCCTCTTCCCCTCGAGGACCTTTTCGGCGCGCCCGACGGACGGGTCGATCAGCGCGGTGACCTTGAGACGGGGGCCGAGCTTGTGCTCGAATCGGAACGAGTGGCTGTGCGGTGCAAGGGGACGGGGCGAGAGGGGTTGTGTGTCGGTCAGCACTCGGCACGTAGAGGTGGCTCGGAAAGGGTGGAGGCAGAGAGAGAGAGAGAGAGAGAGAGAGAGAGAGAGAGAGAGAGAGAGGAAGAGAGAGAGAGAGAGAAGAGATAGGGAAGATGGACGTACTTCCAAGGACCCTCGTCAGAGCCGAACATGATGTTCTGAAAAGGGCGTCCAGCGAGTCAGCCAGGGTCCATGGGCGTGCCAGATCGCAAGACGAAAGGTCGAGACAAGCCGGGAAGACACTTACACCAGCACCAATCATGACGACGTTGAAGTCCGTTCCAGGCTCCGGGGGCGGGTAGCTGTAGATGGCATCAGGAGCAGTAGCCGTGACGGCGATACCACGCGAGCGGGAAGGGACGAGGGGGCAGGTGGCCATACGGGAGAGGGCATGGCGGGGGAAGAGTGGGGTGGAGGTGGAGATGCCGCGAGGGCGGGGGAGGGCGGTGGCAAGGCGTCGAGAAGATTGAGGGCCGAGGCGGATGAGAGGGGGGAGGGGAGGGATGGCGAGCGCGCGAAGGTTGGGGTGCATTGTGGTGGTGGTGGTGGTGGTGGTGGTGGTGGTGGTGGTGGTGGTGGTGGACGTGGTGTGTCAAGAGGAGGCGAAACGAAAAAGATCAACAGAGTCGGGTAGTAAGTGCGAAGTGCGCCCAAACGTTTTATGGACCGGCGAGGAGTCGCGGGGCACCCGAATGCAGTGTATGTTTGTGTGGGGCCAAAGTGTGGGGCCAAATGTGATGAAGGATACCGTAAAGGAGGAAAAGGACGAGGCTCGGCAGCGTACCGGAAGCGGGAAAAGGGAAGAGAGAGAGGTGCAAGTAGAGGGAGAGACAGGACAACAAGGGGCCACAGTGGGGAGGAGGGGTGCGTGTGGTCGATGAAGCAAGGAGACAAAGGAGGGAATGAGATGGGGAAACGAAGGGAGAAGGGAGAGCGCAGCAGGAGTAAAGGGGGAGAAGGACAAAGCAGACGGTCGAAGCAGCGAGTCACGAGGTCGGGGTAGGTCGGGGTAGGTCGGGGTGCGGGTGGCAGAGGTCGAGGTGAGAGTTGGAGCGGGGGTTGCCAAGGCGACCGCGGGACAGTTGGGTGGGAGGGTGAAGGGAGGCGACAAGATGGCCAAGACATATAGGGCGGAGGGGTGTTGGTTGTTTTGGGGTTGGGTAGGGCCGGACGAGAAGGACGCGAGAAGTTGGACGGGGGACGATGCGAGTCGACAGTTGGGGCGGTGAAGAGGCGGGTTGGAAATTTCGAGGGGACGGACAGCGGCGCGTGACGTCGAGAGGCGCCGAGCCGGGCGATGAAACGCGTCGAGCCGAGGGACGAGGGACCGTGCAGGCGGATCCGTCGGTCGCAGCCAAAGAATGGGGTGCGCAAGAGAGCAAGATGCGTGGGTGGTGCAGGCGGCATCGCAGCAGCCGGGGAGGGGGGCGGTATGTTCCGAGGGCGAGGGCGACAGGAGAGGGGGCAGGTAAGGAGAGAGGACAAGGACAACACCCGTCAGCAGACCGCTCTCTTCTTCTAGCCGAGGAACCATCCACATCGGCCACCCCTCGAGAGCAAGCAAAGGTAGACCCACGTATCCATCCTCACCGACTTGTCCACGTTGATGCCGGAGTGGGGCGCCTCTTCCATGCCGCCGTCCCCCACAGGCTGCGACACCTCCAGTCTGCTCACGGGGGAGGAAGCGAACCCCCGGCCGGCGGCGAGAAAGGGGCTCGTCTTCGCGTACTGCGGGGCCGCCTCAAGCCGCAACGCCGGGAGGAGGGGCCGGGCGAAAGAGGATAGAGGGCGCGAGAGGGCGTGCGCTGTAGAGGCGGCGGGGAGGCGCGCGCGGAGCATGTTGGCGCGGAGCGACATGGTGCGGTGTAGTTGTCTAGGTGTGGGGGCGAGTTTCGTCCTGTAGGCGCGGGAGCATAAGCGTGAGAAGAGGCAGAGAAAGAGCGACAAAACTTGCTGGTATGGGTGGGGTGTGTGGCTTGGGCCGTCTGGTGGGCGGGTGACTCACTCCGGTGATGTCGAGTGTGGTGGGGTGGGGATCTTCTGGGGGCTGCCGACGGACGAACGGGCTGTGGCTTCTGTGCGGTGCTTTCTGTGTGAGAGAAAGCTGCTGGGGGATGCCGTGGGGGGTGTGCTTTGTATATGTACATACCAACTGACAGACTCTCGTCTCCATCCCAGCGCTTCTGCTCGTCGCGTCACCGTCCGCACTCTCTCCGCGGCTCCTCTGCGGCCCCTGCGCACCACCCTGGACGCACCCCACACCCGCCTCTCCTCCCACGCCGCCCTCAGGGTCCCCACCCACGTGCATGCACCTTCATATGACGTCATACCGTTCCGTTTGCATCAACCGGGACGTTGCGTTTAGTTTATAATCTGGCGTTTAGGCGAGTGAGTGCCCGCACGATCCTCCATCTCAACTCCATGCCGCTCCGATAACCAACATCCTCATGCCGAGGTCTACAGCTCCGTGCACCACAGCAAAGGGCCACAGCAGCGAGAGCGTAAAGTAGGAGGCTTCGTCTATATATACCCAAGCAACCCGAACTAGATTCCACCCAGCCATCTCCTCGTCGTACCATACTGAATGGATCGGTGATATCGCCACGTCTTCCCTCATCTCGCCTACCGTCAGCAATGGCCCCACCATGTCTAGATAGGGTGGGAAATGCACGTGGTCTGCCAACAACTCCAGAATAAGGTATTTACAATTGCGCAGTAAATTAACTGACAGGCTGGACAAGCCCGCGTGAGTATCAAGTGTGCCAAGAACGTTTGGTGTAGTAGAGTGATAGAGGCCAAACAAAATCTCATGGACAAGAGCTATACATGCACTTGTCTACAAAGCTCTCGCTCCCTCCTGAATGAAATCTCATTGCATCGTCCGCCTATGACTCCCCGGCATTCGTCTCGCAGACCTGGACTGGATACTCATCTCCGGTGCTCTCGCTCTCGTCGCCTGGGTGGTGGGGTGTGTGTGTGGTGTGGTGGGGTGTGTGTGTGTGTGGGGTGGGGGGGTCTATAAAGATGATGCAATCACTTACCTGTTCAAGCCCTCCTCAACAGCCTGCGCTCCTACGCCTGCAACAGTCTGTCGGGGGTGGTATTTGTCGTGTCGTGTTGTTGGAGCCGGATTCATAAAAACAGCCGTCGTTAGTGTGGGAGAGAAAGGCGCGAGGACGCGGAGTGATGCGGGAGCTCTGTCTGAAGAGAAGGGGTGGGGGGGGGGAGGGGAGGTGGCAGTACCACGAGAAGACGGGGAGAGTGGCAGAGCGTTGTGGCTAGGCGGAATTGGGGAAGGATAGCGTGGGCAGATGAGGGGGAGTAAGAACGAGGACGGGCGACCGTCAGCTTCGAGTCTGAGTATAGGGTACCTCTACAACTACCATCAGCTCTGACACCCTTCACTTGGATGAGTGGCCACTCACCAAAGACCTATCCCGTCCTCGCCCTCTTACTCCCATCTTCGTCATCCCCTTCACTGTCATACACCCGCTTCGACACCGTCGCCACCGCATCCACGACCGACTCCCTATCACCCTCCCCGTTCCCGTCCCCGGTACCGTCCCCCCCATCACCGTACGGCGTCAACGCCTCACCCATCCCCGTCTCCGAGTCCAGCCTATCATCAACACCTCCATCCCCACCCTCGTCCCCGTCGCCACCCTCTTTGTGCTCGTCATCGTCGTCAAGCGTCCCCTCTGTAGAGCCGTACTCCCCGACCTCGTCGGCTCCGGCGCTGTCCTGGAGTTCTTCGTACGACAATTCTAATGTACCAGAGTCGGCAGAGGCCTCGAGCGCCAACCCAGCCACGGGCGTCTCAAGCGCAGGGTACTCGGGGTCTTCAGAGTCCAGCTCGTCAAAATCTACACCCATAATACAGCTAGCTGTCAGCCTCCCGAACTCGTCGCGACCATGCCGCAAAGGGGTAAGACTCACCTTCAGATACGACGAGCCCCACCTCCCCAAGCTCTCGCTCAGGTGCAGCCCCACCACCAACCCCGGCGGCATCTTCCAAAGCCGGTCTATCTCTTGCTTCCGCCCTCGTGGCATCCGCCTCATCTGCCTCATCTGCCTCATCTGCCTCATCTGCCTCATCCGCCTCATCCTCCTCATCCGCCTCATCCAGGGGCACACCCTCCGGCACCGCACTCTCCCCTGCTTCCGAGATCACGCTCGGCTTGTCAAAGGCTGGTGCTTCTTCGGCGAGAGCACGGGCGGCGTTACCTTCGGACGAAGGGTGGGTGGTCGTGGCCACGTTGTGCTCAGGCTCGAGTTCGGGCTCAGCAACGAGCAAGGGGGTTGCAGCGCCGCTGGCAAGAGGGGGCGGGACAGCCGTGGCTCTGGCTCCGGCTCCGGCCCCCGCCACGATGGGAGTGCCGGCTCCAGAAGCAAACGCTGAACCGGGAAGAGACACAAGCGGCGTGGCGAGACTGTCTTGTGCGAGCACGGAGACCAACCCCACAGGCTTCAGCGCAGTTTCATCTTTCGGGTTGGTCTCGACGGGGAGAGCCTGCGACGGCGTCGCCGTCGGAGAGGCAGCATCAGCAGGCAATAGGGTGTGGGCGTCCTTCTCGGGAGAAGCAGAAACGAGGCGAGGATGGTCGGGGTGGGCCATGTCGGATGTGGCGGTTGGGTCGGTTTCGTCGTGTGTGTCAGCTGAGAAGGCGTGGGGATAGTCAGCGGAATAGTTATATCATAAGGAGGTAACGAGTCAAGAATCCACTCACCATCGCCAGCCCATTCACCACTCTCTTCTCCATACTCGTGACCCTCATCATTGCCGTCGTCCTCCCGGCCATCGTCGTCATACTCCCCCTCGCCCTCCTCCTCTTCATACTCCACATCATGGTCATCGCCCTCCGCCAGCTCGTCGCCCTCTACGTCACGCCCCACGTTACCTCCGGTTTCATCATTATCATCTACAGGAACGAATCCAAGCGAGTCAGCTTACGTCCATGCTGATTGGCGAGATGAGACGCACCTTTGGCTGAGGATATAGGAGTGGTCACCGCAAGTAATGCAGCAGAAGTAGCAGCCGGGACTGGTGCAGCGACAGACGCCTCAGCGGCGGTGGCGTCGATTACAGCCTTGTGCTCGTGCTGATGCTCAACGTCCTCGGTGGTCTTTTTCTCGTTGTGGAATTCTGCGTACTGTGCTTTCTCTGCAGACGATTAGGTTGTCAGCGATGACCAGTCATTCATACAAGAAAACCCCAGCTCACCATCGTGGTTATCCCCCTTCAGAGACCCTCTTTCTTGTGAGACCGCTCTGTCTCCTCGCGCCTTCTCAGCAGGGCCACTCTGCTCGCCCTCATCGTGTCCAATATACTCGTAGTCGTCTTCCTCAAAGTCTTCATCGTACGCCTCGCCGTTCTCCTCTCCTTCTCCCTCTTCGCTGTGAGGGTAGTCATCGTGTCCCTCCTCGACCTCCTCGCTTGGGCTCCTACTGTGCAAGGCCTCGAGCTGCGACTGGATCGCGTTGAACCGGGTGATGAACCGCCCCGCCTCCCATGTGAGGTGCAGCTGTACTGGCTCTGGAAGACCGCATCCGTGGTGCAGGTGGAGCAGCTCGATAAACGTGATGGATTGGAGATTGACGTCATCCTGCAGATATCATACCATAGCGTCAGCGAGCGTTTGGCGATAGGGTTCAAGGGGATTGGTAAGACTGACCTCAGACATACGAAGGCCCATAGCCTCCTCTGTGATGATCATGCCCTCGCCTGCACTCGGGATCAGACCCTCCTTCGCACACTCCGCCCTGATGGCGCTCCACACGTTGATCAAGCTTGCCTCTGCGAACTCCAGCTGACGGTCCTTGAGCCATACAGCGACCTGCTGCGGGTCGCTCTCAAGAGGCGCAAAAAGTGACCTGCAGAGACCAGGCCTGACAATGTCAGAAGCGGGGGCGGGAGAGTGGCGAGAGACGGCAGGGAGGTGGATGAGGATAGGAGGGAGAGAAGTGGGAGTGATAAGCAAATCATCGTTCTCGTAGTACTCTTCCTCTTCATACTCGTATTCGGCATCGGTATGCTCCCCAATCTCCGACCGACCGGAGCCCACCTCGCCCGCACCAGCACTAAGCGCGGGAGTAGGCTCGCGTGAACCCTTGGGCGAGGGCTGCGCGGGCACTTCCACCGACTGTGAGCCTGCTGATGCAGGTGGCAAACCAGACGAGAAGTAGCCTACGCTAGCCGCGACGCTTGAAGCATCCTGCTCGGAAGAAGATGCTTCAGCGGGTGTCTCTTCCCCGATCAAAGGATGAGAACTCGCCGCCGCTTCACCGGGTCCTGCAAGCGTCACCGAGTCGACCTCTACTCCGCCGCCCGCTAACGCGGGCACAACAGCAACTGGAGGAAGAGGCGAGGCGACCCGCATTTCGAGCTCGGGAGACGTGGGCTCGGCCTCCGGAACCAGCGCAACGAGCGTCGCACCCGCGCCGTCTTCGCCTCCCTCCCCGCTGTCAAAGCCGGAGCCTAGAGCAACTCCAGCGCCCGAGCCCACCTCCGCGGGCTGCCCAGGCGTCGCGGCGCGCACCTCCACCTCCGACGTAAGTGGCAACCCCAGATGTAGCTTCTCTGGCGGAGCAAACACCGGGGCGAACTCGCTAGGGAGAGGCTGCACAGTGGCTTTGGGGGTGGAGGAAGCGTCCATGTCGATCTCGATGTCCCCGCTGCCAAAGCCCTCGCCGGTCATCTCGTCGTCGCCGTCGTCCATCTGGACTTCAGCCAGGACGGAAGACGGATTGGCCTCCATGTCTTCGTCCATCCGTTCGTCGTCAGACCATCGCTCGACGTCAACGTCGATGTCCATGGTTGTCGGGAAGGAGGGGGTGTATGGGAAGGGTGGCGAGGTAAGGTGGTATGAAGTTCAAAGGCCGTCTTGATGTGATATAGTGGTAGCCAGACGGGTGTGCCGGGCGCCGTGGGTGTTCTTCGAGTTCCAAAGTTGAAAGAGAGATGACGAAGGCAGAAGAGAGAGTTGAGAATGTGAGGATGAGACTATGAGATACGGGGATGTACGTGGCCATCCAAAATGCGCTGCAATGCGACAAATGGGAGCTATTAATTATATGAGTCTAAGTACATTAAGAATAGTAGCCCAGCTTACCTTAGTTACTTTTAATTACTCGTTCACGAACTGGAGCGGTTAGAGTGTATCTCCCAAGGCTTGGGGATTTGTTTCAAGAGTTGTGCTGCACGGCCACGGTATAGGGAACTCATTTCTGATGAAGTGTCGGGGAAGTTTATGTAGAGTCTTTCATATCTCGATACATGCTTGCAGGCTTTGGGGTTACTGCTCTTAATCAACAAGGTACGAAAAGAGTGAAGACGCTATATAAGACGGACGCTCGAACCCGGTATATCATCATCGTATGCTCCGTCCACACTCACCCATACCGCCGCACACATACCCTCTACTGTCATCATTCTCTCCTCCTTGCCCCACTGAGGTGAGCTTTAGATGGTGTCCCACGCCCGCGGCTCTCCCTGTGGGCCAGCAGCCACGCCTCCCTCTCCGCCAGGTACGCCAGCAGCTCCGCATATTCAGCATGGTCCACCTCCGTCCACCCCGCAGTGGCCGCCTGCACATCCTCCACGGCCTCCAAGACCTCCGGGTGCACGAGGAGCCATGCTTCACGCTCAGCCAGATAGGTCCTGAGGGCAGCGTACTCGGCCTCATCCTCTTGGGTCCACTTGGTGTGCCCGCCGTCGATATCGCCGGAGGCTGAATCCTCCAGCACCGTGTTGCCCAGCGTTCCCTGGCCGAGAATGCCAATCTTTCCGAGTGGGGAGGCTATCATGGTTGAGAGCTGAGCCTTCCAGGCCGGGCTGCTTCGGCGGAGAGGGATTCGGGAGAGCTTGGACGGGGAGGCGGGATTGCGTGGTGTGCTGAACTTGGTAGGAGATGCGGGGGTGGAGCTACTGGCGAGCCCAAGGATGTGAGATGGAGCGGACTTGTTGGTCAGTTTGGTCGGTTTCCTAACGGACTCGGAGATGATAGAGGGAGGGCGAGGGGTGGGGCGGTACGCGGGGGTGTTTGAACCGGGAGATGTGGGCGGCAGGTCGTGGCGGGTGGTGTGTTTTGGAGAAGTCATAGATCGTGAGAGCCTTTTGTTAGTCTTGGACTTCAACCCGAGGGACAGGGGTGGGGCCGCGTGGTTGAAATCTTTGAGGGGTGAATTGGTGCGCGTGGCCTGGGATGCGGGCAAGTTGGTGAAGGTGGTTCCCCTCAAGCTGGTGAGGCGGCGGGTAGCAGTCTGACAGGGGTCGGGCGTCTCCCTCGACGAATTCGGTATGGTGGTGGTGGACTTGGCAGGCGAGGTGGCGGACGCGAAAATGGGCGTGATATGCGTCGACAGAGGGCGGGGGATAGCTTTGGGGATGCGACTTGGGCGGGCAACAGCGGCAAGCGTCTGCCTCTGCGCTTGCACAATCATAAAGTCTCCCACATCTTCGCCTCCCGTCATGTCCACGGACAGCGACGTGCTCATACTTCGCTCCTGGCGTCCTTCTGTCTCCTCCTGTATGGATCCATTGACGATGTCGGACGGGGATGGCGGGCAGAAGAGGGTGAGCTCGAACCGGGGTTCCGCGCTCCACCCCATCCCCATCCACCCACCATCCCCTCCGTCGATCCATCCTTTCTCGTCCTTCTTGTCCGTTAGGTTCGCGGACCGGAGGACCTCGTTGATGTTTCCGAAGGAGCTCTCGCTCGTGGTGTAAGACTCGTCGGTGGGGCCGGACAATGGACTGTTCGGGTCTGATGACGGAAGCGGAAAGCCCCTGGGAGGGTCGATTGAGAGCGGCGGCGAAAAAGAGCTTGTGGAATCCTTGGAGTTTCTGTCGGCAGACCTGTCATGGCCCTGACGGCCAATCATGTTGACGAAGGAGTTGAAATTCGCACTGCTGCGCCTGAACATTGATCAGCACAATGCCAACTTGGGCTCTCCACAGATGCAGATACAGCCACTCACGGGCCATCGTCTGTCTCTTGTTCATCCTCTGGCGCCTCTCCATCACGCTCCGCTTCCCCTGACGGCACCTGCGATGCCTTGATGTCATCAGAAGGCGCCACCCCACTTCCCACCTTGGCGCTGGCAGGGGTCATCGGTGTATGACTAGCGTGACTGCTGGAGGCGACCGATTGAGTAGGTGCTGGATTGGCCGGGTGCAAAGAGGATTCAAGTGCAGCCTGACCGCTGTCATCTTCCGACGCCCTAGCTTTGGAATCAGTTACTTGAAGACTTTTGAAGACTCAAATGGCAGAGTGATACTGAGACCTACAAGACCGGCACATCTTGCCCATGAGACTCGTCAGTGATCGCCTGCCCCGTGCTCTCCACTTCGCCCCCAACGCCCCCCGCCTTCTCCTTATTCTGCGCAAATTCATCGTCCACCTCCGCACTATGGACAAGTTCCCCAGGGATGTTCTCCTGAGTCGTGCCGACGCGCGCGTTGAACGTGTCGTTGTCGTCACCGAAGCTGGAAGTCGTGCGGGCTGGAGTGGAAGTCTTTGGAGGGGAATGCCCTTGCGTTCCGATTCCAGATGCCGTGGGTTGCGGTGTAATACAGCTTCGGGCGTCCCTATAGCTTTCACATAAGCTAAACATCAAGGGCGGAATATTCACAGAAAAGAACTCACCTAGGGACGGCGGCGTCATACCTATAACTGTCACCGTACAAAGCGGGCTCCTCCACGTGCTGCGACCTCCCTCCGGTGTCTGTCACCGTCGCCTGGAACTCTGGCGGCTTCACGGCGCTGCTGTTACCCTTGGCGGCAATACTGTGGGTGGTCGGCAACGCTGCCATACGTACACTGCAAATCAAACGTAAGCATGACACACATCTATCTCTTTGCCGCGTGCCTGGACCCCTTGAGCTCACGGTGTTGTAGAAGGACTGCTATTGACTTGACCTGCGGCATGGTCCTCGTTGACAGCATTCCCGCCAAGAGTAGTGGGAGCCGTGGGAGCCGTGGGAGCCGTGGGAGCCTTGGGGGCCTTGGGAGCCTTGGGAGCCTTGGGAGCCTTGGGAGCCTTGCAAGTGCCGCAGCAGCTGAACAGACGGGCCAAGACGCAGTCGCTGCCGTGGGAGTCGTCCCATTGGGCGCTGCCGTTCTGGCCAGAACTGGCGGGACGGACCGGGGCCGTGGAGTCATTGTTGGGCGAGAGTTGAAGAGCGTTATCAGTTGAGACCCTATTGCCTGGAAGCCTGTTGCCGCTACAGTGGTATGGTCAGCATAGGCCACGCTCAGCGAGTACAGTTTGCTACGCCAGGCCCCATCGTAACAAGCGGCTGGGCTCAGTATATCTCACGTCTGGCCCGAAGGTATGGTTTTGGACATGCTGCCCAGCATACATGTGAGGGGGTTGAGAACGAGGTGGCCAAAGGAGGGGTGTGAGGAAGATACGAGGTCAATGTGGATGTGATGGGTTGAGTGTGACCTCTCTGACAAGCCCAGGTTCAGCAGGGTGGGAGTTGAGGGTCGGTGAGATGAGGGGAGAATAAGGCGAACTGTTTGGTACTGAAGTGAGAATGAGATGATGAGCACTTGTGAGAATAGATGAGGAAGAGGACGACAACATACTTCGGGGGAAGGAGGGGAGACGCGCGCGCCCTAGAGTGGCGGCGTGTCTTGGCCGATTGCGCACCTAATGCAAAGTCAGTCGCCGGCTCCACGGGTGTCCCTCCCCTATGCATGTCAGCTGTTTTTGAACCAGTAGACCATGGGAGTACATACCATGCCCACGCAATGGTTGTGCACAGCTGTTCGCCCACAAAAACAGCTGAATCGAAACTCATCAGGTGGATACCGGCGGCCCGGTGCCAGGTGCGTGTACCGCTGATCATGACGGGATACCTTCTCGTCTTCCCGTCGCTCACTCAACCTAAAAGCAGCCACATCCTCCGACTCCCTCTTCCATTCCCCGCACCCTGACAATCCACACCACCTTGGGTCCTTCCAGTCACCTGTCGGGGGGCCAGGCTCCATGACCCCCCTCACTCCCCCCGAGACCTCCACTCCTGGCACATCCTATCTCGAGTCCGAGAAGTTCCTTCGCGTCCCGCGGGCTGGCCCCCGACCCGTCGTTCGGAACCGCAGCGATTCAATCCTCTCCTCCCTCCGTGACCCCACCCACACTCCACACTCCGACATCTCCCTTCCCTCACCCCCAAGCCGAACCCCAACCTCAGTCTCATCCTCGCAGGGCCCCTCGACTCCATCCGCTCTTCTCCATTCTTTCCGCTTCCTCAATGGAGACACTTCTCCTCCCCAGGATGAAAGTACCGCCGACCGGTTCCACACTATCCTCCACACGGTCCGTGAGAGGAAAATCATGCGATACCCCGGCAAGCAGAAAGCCGTAGAACGAGCAGAGACCCCCGAGGGCAATACGCGCTGGTCGCACTGGCCCTACACCGCTCCCACTTCTGACCTCGAACGCCTGACCGCCGACTTCGAGGCCGCACCCTCTCCCATGCGCACCTTCCGCTCCTCCTCCCTCGGGGCCATCTCCCGCCAGAGCCCGCGCTCTCTGGCCACGCCGCGCGAAGAGCCTCTTCTGGTAGCTGGCCCAGTGCCGCTTCAGGCATCTGGGATGCAGCCGGTGATAATGAGGAGAGAGAGGGCACGGTCTGAGGGTGACATGACGGTGAAGTATAGGAGTGAAGGGAAGCACTCACCTAACCAAAGGGCTGGCGTGTCAGCTGCAGACATGTACCTCCAGGCCATCGAGGAGGAGCCCAGTGATACAGTCGAGCCGCGCAAGTACGCTTCGCCCTTATCCCCGTCCCATACAGTCCCAGGTAACAAGTCCTACACGGGGAGCCTTACAGACTGCATCTCCGCAGCTGGTTGTGAGGGATGATATGACCGGTAGTCCCAGGAGCACGGGCGGCGGGGAAACGGTGAGGTGGGAGTGGGAGAGCGAGGAGGACTGGGAGTGGGATCAAGTTTTGGAGGGACTCGAAGGTGAAGACAGTGGATAGTCAATCGCCAAGACGCATAGGCTATGTGAAGGGGGGGGGGGGGATCAAGTGGTGTTGCAATTGATTGCAGAAGAGAGGCAGAGGGGCTGGTGCTAGACGAGGAAGCCATGCTGTGCCGTTTGTTGTAGGGGAGGCGTGGCTGTATGTATAAGATTGTGTCTTGCACATCATCAATGGCCGGATACGAGGGTTAAGGAGTGTGTATGGCATGATAAAGCGTCAAAAACAGTCGAGATGCACTTTGAAGGCGAAAGAGCACGGATCATGAGGGCAAGGTGTTGTTGCATTAGCGGAAGCAACAAGAGCGACGAGCCTGGCAGCGTTGTCTTGAGCTTGCCCTTCGACGAGACGACGACCGGTAAGTTGTTCGACCTCCATCGCAGCATTTATTCAGCAACGTCACCCCTGAAGACTTGCAGAGTCGCCATCGCAGTAACAGTCCCTCAAACGCACCACTTCCGGCTTCGCATGAGAGGCTTGGCTCTCCAACACTCATGACACCCGGCCGTCCATCCTCCTTGGAGTTAGGAGGCACTACCAGCCCGGCCCTTGACAATGCCAAGGCACCCATGGATGCACATCCTGCAAGAAACTCTGCCTGACGACTACACGGGACATTCTACTGCAGTCGGATGAGCTGGAGAAACGCATGGGGACAAGTTATGGAACCTGCATCTTGGTGACCGTTTACAGTGCACCAGGTCCATCTCCACGTTTCATGCGTCTCACCCCCTTCATCCCCCGTACTCCCTGCTTGATGTTATCAACGGCTAGAGTCGGTCCTGGTATCCAAGCTCCTTCGGTATAACTTAGTAATGTCCACTGCGCTCTCTGTGCCCATATATAGCTCTCCCCATGCGCAGCTGATGATTCCCTCCCTCACCACCATACTCTCCTGTAATCTGATCACTCTTTTAGCAGCTCTGGTAGCTCGTTTTCGTCACAACACACATCATCTCGCACACCACCGTTCTTTCTAGTCTTGACGACACACCACACCTCTCTGCATCGACGTCATGTACCCCTTCGTCCCTCTTCTCTTCACCCTCATCCTCCCCCTCTCCTCGGCTATCGTCATCAGGCATGGCGGCGAGCCGATCGCTCCTGCTCTCTCTCCTAGAGCCGACCTTGCTGTTGAGCCGCAGTGTCTGGGCGGGAATCTTGACTCACATGACTGCAATGTTGCGTAAGTTGGGAGTCGCTACTGGCCGATGTAAATAGTGTTGGTAGCCACAGCTGACGCTCGTTCATGACCTAGCCTGCTCTCTCTGGGCGGTGGTATCCAGGGTGCGATCCAGTTCCTCAGAGTGGCCGACACTACCAACACTGCCTCCAGCGGGTCCTGCACGAGTGAGCAGACGTCTGATCTTAATGCCATGAACTGCCGTGCTGACTTTCTGCTAGTGACCGTGACCGCCGTTGATGGCGGCACAGCGATCGACGTCAGCAGTAAGTTAAGAAGCGTCTCACGTCATTGTGGAAGTAATATGCTGACTGCTTGCATCTGTGTCCTACCCTACCTTCACCTATCCCTCCACTTATACAATTATTACACCCACTACCTCTCCCTCCACCTATAATCCTTCTCGGAACAGAGGGCCGCCTTGAGCAAGCCGCGAAAGCCGCCATCGCCGCGTGCGGCCGCCAAGCCTGGACGGTTACCGCCGTCGGTGGCGCCACTGGAGGTAACCTCTTGATCGAACAGTCGTCCTCGTCGACGTTGCAGGCGGTGGCTGCGGATTCTGCGTCTACTTGCACGTGCTCTTGACCGTGCAGAGAGCGTGTGAGGGGCGTCGTGGCACAGGTAATTAGCCTGGCGAGAGATGATACCCAAGGGTGGCGTATGTGACCCGGTGCACTACTGTGTATGATCACTATTCGGTGTTGAGAACATATATGGTCACGTTCGCTGTCATGACTGAGATGGTATTCAGCAAATGATGAAGTTCGAGAGCTCGCGATTAAGTCGTCTAACCCGCCTCTCTGTCTCTTGGTTCAAAGATGCCCTTTCAGTCGGCCTTGTCCTGTCCTTCAGTGCATCACTCACTACCCCCGATGGGCTTCAAATATGTACATGCATATATTTCGGAGTGATGTACAAGAGTCTAGAAACTGCCGCTTTACCGCCTGATTAATAGTTCCTTGCCTTTCCTCTCCCAACGATGGGTTGATGGGACCCAGTCACAAAATGTCGGTCCTCCTCGGCCAGGTCATTCCCCGCTCTTCCTCACCGCACTGGTGTCCTTGGGCCCATAACGGAACCAGTGGGAGCTGTCTGACCGCGGGAGCTGGGGCCGAGGCTTCTGAGGCTCATCGTAGAATGGGGGTAAGGCAGGCCTTTTATCGCACCTCGGGAGTACCGACTGCCTGCTTGGGGAGCTTGAAGACGCCTTGGTCCCGGCAGCAAGCCAGTGAGGAGACTGAAAGATTGATTCAGTATCCACTGGAGGGGAATTGCACCCTAATCAGGGGACAGTTGGGTGGCACGGTGGATAGGTGGTGTAACAGGGAGAGGGTAGGCGTATGATCATCCGTGATGGGTCATTGTTTGTCGGCGGAACATCCTCATGCTCCCGCTCGACGATGTCGTAGCTGGAAGCATTCAGAGTCGCGTCACGGGAGTTGCAAGAGTCCTGTGATATCCCATCGTCAGTAACAGTAACTGACTGCCCAGGTGAAGTGGTGTCAAAGAAATGGCTCTGGCTCACAAGAGACGTTCTGTGGTGTGAACTCGCACAGGACTCCCTCTGTAATAGGTCACGGATGGGCAGTACGTGACCACGATGGACCGCGGGAGGATCCACATCATCGTCCTCCAGCGAGTTCGTCTCCGTCTCCGTCAGCGTGGGCGACCGGGCTGCTTCCCTTATCTCCTCTGCGTGCGTCTCCGGGTTCTTCTTCTTCTTCTTGATGAGCGACTCGTTCCAGTGAGTCCACACACACCCGTGGGTGACAGCAGTACACCGTTCGCATACGGGCTTTTTCCCGTCGCACTGCCGAGCAATCTTTTAGTCGTGCTCTGAATATGCTGATTCGGCAGTGACACACTGCAAAGCCAGGACTTACTTTTTGGTTTCTCCGCCGACACTCGTCGCATGCCAGGCTGTTCCCTAGCTTTGGCCGTTTACGACTGGTGGCTATGGATGTCCTATCGCTCCCTGGGTGCTGGTTGGGTGGGTGACGGAGTGGTTCGTCATGTATAGAGGCTCTCAGGTTGGTGAACGGTGGTGATTGAGGGCGAGCATATCGCCTCGGCTTTCCGAGAGGCAGACGTACTGTGGCTATCTGCATGTGGTGATTGTGTTGGGAGTGGGGATGAACAAGCGGGAGATAGGGTGTTGTTGGAAGACCGGAAGGGGAGGACATCGGGAGGTAGTGGTTCGTTGTGGTACGGGGGATCCCTGGTAGGAGGGAGGAGGAGGTAGCGCAGGAGGGTATATGCTATAGTTGAGAGGGGACCAGCGAGCGGGAGGTCGAAGGGGAATTGAAGTTGTGTTATTGTGGTGTCTCTACTACATTCCCAGGTGACGGCGATGATACTACTCTGCAGGCGGAAGCTCGCAGGCACCGTACCAATGCAACAAGTTTGGATCGGCACCATCGCTGACGCCGCACACCCACTTCCCGCCGGAAGAAGGACAAGGACAGCCACGTGAGTCTCGCGCGCAGGCGGGAAGAACCTGGCGACGACACGCGCGCCCGGGACTGTAGGATATATATACTTCGGAACCATGCATGTCACGGCCGGATCAAGCAGGGAAGTACACAGCTTACTCTCCAGGCTCCCGAATATATCCATAGCTCGACAAGTGCATCATGTATATCTTCGGACGACGGACGGGAGTTCTTCTGCTCAAATGACGGAATACCTCGACCTGGCAATCCGTACGCTTCGTATATTCCAGATAGAGAGGTCGAAGTGGCGGAAGCTGCACGGAATGTCTATTCTCCTTTAGCCTCACTCGGACAATCCAGGTGTTTAGTCATCGTCCGAAGAAGTCGAAGAACTTGGGGATTGCAGTCGCTTCATCTGAGCACAAGCAATGTCGGTGTCAGATGTGACTCCTAACAATGAGTGGCCCCGCCAAAGACGATAGGGAGCTACTTACCAGGACTTCCCTCTGTTCATCTTCTTCCTCCTGCTCTTTTCTACTCTTCCATGTGCTGGGTCTGTTCGTCGCCACCACATTCTTCATCCAGCTGTATTTCTTCTTGCGGGCGGCAATCGCCTTCGCAGTAGCAGCGTCAACTACAGAGGTGTCTTCAGACTGGAGATGAGACTGGCGGTTTGATGGGCCAGCGGGTGTGGCAGGCATGGGAGGAGCGGTGAAGAAGGAGGTCAAGACGCTCCGCCGGGGAGGCGCATGAAGAAAAGGACAGGTAGGAGCTTTACTTCTGTCCTTGCTGGGTGGGGTCTTCGTTGAGGTCGTGCATCGAATACTTCGCTTATTTGCCCCCTTGCATGGGCCGCACGGGCGCTCACCATCGCACTGGACCAGGTATGGCAAGATCAGCGGACGCAACGCCCACGATGGAAGTTGGGGACCTACAGCGTAGCCATTTCTCTGGCAGTTGTCACAGGGCAATGGAACAGCTTCAGGCTCTCTTTTGGTCGCAGTCGTGGATCCGTAGCTCTCGGACGCAACTGACGACGTCGAGTGTCGTGTGGGCACCGTACGGTCGGCGACACTTGGATTATGCTCCCAAAACGCATAGCGAGCCTCCAGACTACAGTCTTTGGGCCATGGGGGTGGTGACATGGATGTCGGTCTTATTGGCGGTGCACTCTGCGAAGTCGCTCGCCGTTTGCGATTTCTGGTGGAGGAGACCTTTCGAGAGGAAGATGCGACCATGATGACAGTTTTGAATGTGATGGTGTGGATAGAACAATGCGACGATTCTTCAATGTCTTCAATAAAATGTGATCAATGGACAGACATGCTTTTAGAGGGGCGGGGTCAGATTCTGCCGCCGGGGAAAGATCACACACGAACCGATATAATCCCTGGCAGCGGATACATGATTCGCAGCCGAGACATTGCCAATCCGTCATTATCATTGATGGCTTTTTTAGCTTCTAGGAATATGGTCATTACCGCCCATTGGATTTGACTTCTCTGTGACAGCATCCTATGCATTTAGGCTCTAGCATCCGTTCTCTCCCCGTGGGGCGGCGATTTGGTCCCGCCCACCCACACCAGCGCCGGGCACACGATGAAGGTCTGTCTTCTCGTCTGTACAGACATGACCCGCTGGCCAGATCTGCCAATCAATGCAACCACCACCACGACAACCGCCCGTTCGAGAACTATACGTGCATAGATAACCGTGTACTATAAATCAAATTTCCTTTCTTACCTCGAGCCATTACTATCTCATTCTCTCCCTTCCACCACGACGATATACGTATATTTTTACTTCGGGTAAGGGGTGCGCAGTCCATTTTTCAACCGCACGATAAAACACGATTCAAACCAAAAACACTATTTTCCAACGATAACGATAAACACCCCGTGGGGGGTTCCCCCCCTCCCTCTTTTGTGCTTCGGTCCCCCCCAGCCGCAAGTACCACCACGTTTCTCTACACACTCTACGCACTCTCTCCTCGTGACACGCGGACGAGGGTCGAAACCGACTAGCTGTGGGCAGGGTTCTTGAGAGCGAGGATCTTGACTTCTCGCTCCCTGTCGTCGGCTGCCTTCTGCGCTCGGAGGTCGTCGAGCTCCTGAGTCTGTATCACACATGCGTGTCAGCGACGACCTCGTCTGAGAAACACAGATGCCAACCAAGAAAGAAAAGAAGACCCACCTTCTCAGCAACCTGCGCAGTCAACCCGCCGGCATGATCCCTCCTCTCCTCATAATCATTCTCGGCGTTCCTGAGCTCGCCCTCGATCCGCTCATACCTCTCCTTCTCCTTCAAGAACCGCATCCGCGCCTTGTGTTCCTTGGTCGTCCACTTGCTGAGCCTGGCCTGTGACTTGCGTTCGGCGCCGGCGGATTCCCTCTGAAGGCGCACGAGGTGCTCGAGCTCCTTGATACTGCCTTGGACGGCCTTGGCTTCGGCTTTGGCCTCTTGCTTGATGACCTTGGTGAGACGGAGGGCGTCCTTCCTCTCTGTGGGGGGGTTAGCGCGTGCCGGGTGGGTGGGGTGACGTGCGGGAGGACGTACCCATGTTGGAGAGACGGTGGAGGGTCGCCTCGTCGAGTATACGCTCAGAAAGCTCGGCACGAGTGTGGATGTCGCTGTGAAGATGACGCATGGATCAGCATCTGCCCGTCATACCCAACCGCGATACTCGGGCGTATACGCACTCTCGGCCGAGAACCTCCTCGGGCTGGGTCCCAATACTGGCCCCCGCGCCCCTGCCGAACGCACCCCTCCTGCTCCCGATCGTGCCCCCATTCGCGCCCCTCGTCAAGGTGCCATTCCTCCCGAGCGTGTTGGCCCTCGACGTGACGGTCCCGCTCCTGCCCAACACGCCAGCGCGGGAATCACGCCCATCGTCGCGATCCCCACCTTGCTCGTTGATCGCGAGAAGCTGCGGCTGGGGACGATACCCGAACGCCGAGTGCGGACGCGGGGACATGCCAGATCCGCTGTAGCTGTGCGGATCCTCAAACGTCCTCGATCGGTCTCGCGGGAGCACCCCGTTCTCATGCATGAACGAAGTGCGCGACGCCCTCCGTGACACGATCGTGTTCCCGTTCCTGGCCTGGAGCTCGCGCTGGCGCTCGCCAGAGACGTACTGCCCGACAGCGAGGCCACCAAGGGTGCCAGCGCCGACGCCTGCGGCACCGGCTTCGGCGTCGTTGGGCATGCGGCGGGTGGAGGCGGCGCGAGACGACGGACGCTCGGTGTATTGGGCTTGGCCCCCTTCGGTGTCGCTGGACGGGAGCGCACCGTTGTCGTGCGACGTCGACACGACGGCAAAGTTGTTGCCCGCCCTGGAAGAGCGGACGGAGGCGGCCCTGGAGGAGGGGCGTTTGATGCTGAGTGCCTTGGACGGGGCGGGGATGGTGCCAGCGTCAGTGCCGGCGTCGGTCTCGGCTTCCGTGGCGGCGATGTCGTCGATGGTCTCTGCGCGGGAGGGGGCGCGGGAGGGGGCGCGGGAGCTGGCGCGCTTGACGCTCGGGGCTGCACTTGGGGCTTTGATGGATCCCGCGATGGTCCGGCGCTTGGTCTGGACCGAGGCGTTGTCGGGGAGCTCGGGCTCGTAGGTGGTGACGATGGGGATGGGCTTGACGTACGAGCGGGAGATTCCCGTACCAATGCTACGGTTGATGTCAGCTATAAAGAAAGGATTCACGGTTGGATGGATAGTAAAACTGACCTAGGGCGCTGCGGCTGCTCGTCCTCCACGGTCTCCTTCGCCTTGAGCGCACTCGGCTCCGACGCAAGGACCGCCCCCGTCCCGGATTGCTCAATCTCCTTGTTCTGGATATCCTGCTCCTTCTCCTTCAAATACGCCTCATCCTCATCCTCATCACCCGCATCCGCCTCCGCGGCGGCGGGCTCACTCACACCATTCGCACCACCGACAGCCCACACCCCTTCCCCGGCGCCATAGTTCGACACCGAGCTCTTGGCACCGGTGACCGTGTCGGCCCCAACCGTACGGCTCGTACGCTGGGTGGCACGGCTCGCCGGCCTGTCGTTCAGGTCCAGGTCGGCGGCCTTGCTGGCCAGGGATTGGTCGGCGTCCTCGACCGCGGTGGGTTCGACTAGCGCCATGGTGGTGCTGCTTTGCTCGGCGGACAGGGAAGCGGGAGCGGGAGCGGGGGCAGGGGTGGGCAGAGGCTGGGTGGAGTCGGTAGTAGTGGCGGTGGTGGCCGACGGGATCTCTTGACCTATCTCTCCCGCGTTTCTCACGTGCGGCTGTGGGAAAACTAGCGGTGTGACGCTGGTAGTCTGTTCCTCCTCCGGCTGAAGCTGCGGTTCCTTCTCCGTTTGGGGATCGTCGATCGGGACGTTCAATGTGGGCGCTTCCTGGGCTGGCTGCAGCACAGGATCGCCGGTAGATGTCTGTGAAGACGGCGTGGTGGAAAGCTGGGAAGTGAGGGCGGAGGAGACCGGAGAGAGGGGGGATGCGTCTGGGGCGAGTCCGCTTGGCTGTTCGGCGGCGGTGGCGGTGGCCTGGGGTGCGGAGGTGCTGTTGGGGGCAGAGGCGGACTCGGAAGCGGGGTCCGAGGGGTTGGATGTGGATGTGACCTTCTCAGAGGGGATAACGGACTTTATCACTGGCCGGGTGATGAGGCCTACGAGGCCTACTTGGACGTTTTCGGACACCGTGGTGTGGGATGGGGTGTGGAGTGGGTGCGGGAGTGTTGTCGCCTGTGACGTGGGATGTTGTGAGGGGGGGATGAGGGGGGAGCAGGGGCGGCCTTTAATGGGAAGAGAGAGGAGGAGAGATACGGCGCAGCGGGGGAGATGACGAGATCGACGACGAATCTCGGGTGGGACTTGCTATATAGTCGTGCTGTTCCCCATGACATCATGTCCGCAATCAGTAGCTGCCACTTCCGGATGCTGCGGAATCAACCGTCCCTGACCCACTCATGGCGCATTACGGCACCGGCATTACGTGAATCTCCGGGTGTGGCACCGCGGCGCGCACTAGCCGGCACCATCGCAGCATCCACTCTCGCGACTGACTCCACCCCTCCACCCCGCACACCCGCCATGCCGCTCCCCCCCCCCCAGCTGCAGCGCGCACTCGAGGGCCGTATCGTGAGCTAGCCCACTCCCACCCTGTCCTGCCGCGCTCACACCCCGCCCCCACCCACCCTAGGACCCCCAATCGCAGCACCTCATCGAGTCCTATTCCCAGTCCTACCTCGTCGCCCTCACCGTGAGCCTCCGTCTCAGGCCTCCGTCACAGACCCGACACTCACCCGGCCCGTCGTAGCTCGTCTCCTTTGTGCTCTCTTACTTTTCCAGCTCAGTCGTTCTCGGCCTCGAGGGCTTCGCTGCGGGCTTTGCCCTGCTGTTCCTCGTGAGTCGCTCGCTCTCTGCCCTACTCACTCTCTTCCTTTCCTATCCTTCTTTCCTATCTTTCTTTCATATCCTTGCACACACACAAACAACATGGCACCCCCCCAGGGAGCTTGTGACATGTGACCATGAGGCTGGCGCTGACCCCTCCGCTCATTCTTCCGGGATCCCAAAAGGCGACCGTGCCCGGCTGGCCGTATCTCAACAGGCATCCGGTCAAGTTCCTCCCCGTCCGGAAACTCCACTCGTCATAGACCTCCGGCGTGGATGGGTTCCCGCAGGTGCTGTAGTTGAACCATGTTGTATATATGTATCTTTACGCTTCAGGCAAAATGCTGAGCGCGCCCCGAGACTCCTGTCCTACCTCACCCCCCTGCCACCGCTTGCCAGCCCCCACCCAATTTGACCAAGAACAACACCATGTGCGGCACATACATGAGTAACATCACATACTGATCTGCTGCAACGCATATTTCCCATGATCACACAGATTCTCCCTCTCTCTATTCCGGGGGGGTGCTTCCCCTACCCTGCCTCACAACGCGAAAAACGAGTCTTCCGTAGATTTATGAAAGAGATCCGTTCTGATGCACATCCCCCCCAGCTCTTCCATACCCACGCCAACAACATTTCGGCTTTCAAGATTGCTTCTCTCCCCCCCCCCCCCCCCCTTCTCTCATTCCCACTTGCGCTGTTCTTTACACCCTCACCCTCACCCCCGCCCCCACCCTCACCCCCGCCCCCACCCTCACCCCCGCCCCCACCCTCACCCCCGCCCCCACCCTCACCCCCACCCTGCCCTTACGCACAGAATAGGTTACGGCCTACTTGGAGCCGCCGCCAACCTGAGAGGTCGCCTTCGGCTGGCCGGGCACGAACTGCGTTCCCCGGTCGGTACGCTTGTCAGCGGCCTTCTTCGCTTGGAGCGCGGTGAGCGCGGCTACACGGGGGCAGTGTCCCATCAGCAGAGGTCTCTGGGTGTACTCGGACGGGATCAACAGCGGGGGGGGGGGGGGGGAGGGGGACTCACCACCAACACCGCTACCGTCCTTGGCCAGGCCCATCTTGACCCGTGCGGCGCCCTCGGCGCCGAGCAACACCTTGAGCGCGACGTGCACCCTTTCTTCGAACCGGGGGAGGAACTCGGCGACACTGGGTGGGGTAAGGCGTTGCTTTCGTCAGCAGACGCAAAGAATGGGCAGTGCAAGAATGAAACAAGAGAGAGAGAGAGAGAGAGAGAGAGAGAGAGAGAGAGAGAGAGAGAGAGAGAGAGAGAGAGAGAGAGAGAGAGAGAGAGAGAGAGAGAGAGAGAGAGAGAGAGAGAGAGAGAGAGAGAGAAAACAACGCACCTTCCGTCAACCCCAACATCCACGCCCTTATCCTCCCCTGCCCCCTCGGGCTTCTTGTCATTCCCCGTCTGCTTCACTACCGCCGCCACCGCACACGCCGCGAGCTTGCACGCCCTATCGGACACGAGCTTGCACGCCCACCGCACAATCTCGATGCACCCGTCCCCGATGTACTCCTCGCGCACGCCCAGCGCAGAGATGATCTTCGCGCGCACCGCCGCCGGAGTGGCGGCGCCCTCGACGTCAGAGACAAAGGACGTGTCGAAGCCGTAGTGCGTGTTGAGGATATCGCTCGAGTGGCCCGAGAAGAGAACCGAGGAGTCGATCATGTACAGGAGGATGTTTCGCGTGATCTCGCCGAGGTCTGCGGGGCGAGGGTGGGTGTGTGTGTGTTGGGGGGGGGGGGGGGGGGGTGCGGGTGTCAGTTG
>JANBXI010000013.1:231260-287589 GCA_024271845.1 Cryptococcus sp. VH57_BW
CGGGGTGAGGCGGGGCGGCGGGAGGTCGGGAACGGACGAGCGGCGGGGCGGCACGTAGATGATGCGGTATCCGGGGGAAAAGGGGGGGGGGGGGGGGGGGGGGGGGGGGGATGCGGGTGTCAGTTGCTGCGGGCTAGAGTCTGGACTTCAGGATCCATACTTACACATGCCAGAGACCATCTTCTCGAAAGCCTGTTTTCGCGGGTTGATGCTCTCGCGGTCGAGCTTGTTGTCAAAGATCGACACGGGCAAGCAATGTCTCTGTGCGGGGTGTCAGCTGATACCCCCTTTAATCGACGATCGTCCTCCGGCCTTTCGTCCCGCCGCCCACTCTCCCAGCCCCTTCACCCCCCCCACCCCCCCCCGCCCCCCACCCCCCACCCCCACCCCCCGGTACGACTCACCGCGTTATCAAACGCTCCCCACTCCGTGTTCACCACCATATACTCCCCCGCATGCTCCCCGCCCGCCTCCGCCTCAGCAATCTTCTTCTCCCCGAGCTTGCTGATCTTGCGCGTCTTGTCGATAAACGCGCCGTTCGTGCCAGTCCCAAAGATGGCGCCGATCAGGGCCGGGCCCGATTGGTACGAGCGGGAGAGGAGGGTGCCGACGGTCTACCGGGTGGTGTGTCAGATGTCAGCAGGGGTTTCGTGAGCGGGTCGCACGAGCGGCAGGCCACGCCACGCCGCGCCGACCGCGACCGACCACAGGCGAGGAGACGACGGTGAACTTACGTCGTTCACTAAAGCGCTAACGACCACGTGAATGTGCTGCCTGTCAAACGCGTCCTGCAGGAGCTGCACCACGTCGTGCCCGATCGCGTTCTTAGTGTTGAAACCCTTGGTCCAGGTGAGGAGCTTGCCGGCGTTGATCGCGGTTTGCTCGACGGGGAAGCTGTGGGTGGAGCAGGAGAGTGAGTTGGTGTCCGGGCGGGGTCGGAGAGGGGTTGGGGAGGAGTTTAGACGGATGGGGGGCAGTGTAGACGAACGCACCTGAAGGTGAAGCCCAAGTAGAGGGGCTCGCTGGACGACAGGTCGATGGGGTGGTCGGGGTCGTTCGCGCGCTCCGTGAGGAAATTGTCGACGCACTCGGCGATGTAGTCTATGTACCCAATCACACTCCAGTCAGCTCCTCAGCTCCCGCACTCTCCGTTCCTATCCGCTGCCGCGCACCGGGTGGCCCGCCGAGCAAACACAACGAGTAGCAGATAGATACGACAGCGAAAAGAAGGACCCACCAAAGAGCTGACGAGCCTGCCCCTGCTTGAGCTCCTCAGAGATCTTGTACTTTGCCTGCCTCAGGTTGAACGTGTGGTCCCCCAGTAGCTGGACCTCGCACACTCGCCTGCGCACCGTCATCAGCATGAATTCTCGATTCGGGGTGTTGCCGGGGTGTTGCTGGAACGTTGCGGGGATGTTGATGGCCGCCCGCCGCGCACACAACTGCCCGCGCCTTTGGCCGGGAGTCGCCGGCCGGGGCGGACAATCTCCCCGGCAGGTGATGGGCGATGACACCGCGGTGAAGGTGCGAAGCCGGGGCGTCTACGCGCGTGCTGGAGTGGGGAATGTGACAGTGAGAAAGATAACTTACAGGTTCGTGCCGCCGAGGTCGAGTGCCAAGAATGTCCTGCACAGGGGAGAGACGGGACGTCAGCAGACATAGGGTTCGGACTTTCCGCAGAGCGTCCCGCTCCTTCCAGACAGCGGATTCAGCCTGCCAGAGGGGAAGTGGGAAGGGAAAGAGAGGGAGGAGGATGGACACACCCTTCTTCGGTACCGTCTGGGACGCCAGTGACCCACGCCGGGATCATGGCCATGGGCTTACCGTACTCGCTGAGGCCCTCGGCGAACTCCTTGAGAAAGTGCTGGACGATCTCGTGGAGCTTGTCGTCCGAGAGGTTGAAGTGGGGCTCGAAGAACGAGCAGACTTGAGGGAGCGGCATCGTGCTGGCGGGTGGGCGGGTCGCGGGTGAGGTGCTGGTGTGGTGGGTGAGGTTCCGCAGGAGACGGTGGTTGGACGCCAGCAGGAGGGTTGAGACGATCAAGAGAAAGGTACCGAGTGGGTTGTGGGCGAAGCCTGGGTGGTGCGCCGAGTGTTGTCCTCGAAGGAGTTTTGCAGGGGTGAAGTAGAAAGAGTAACCAGACGAGGAGTGAGTTGTGAGTAGTGTGTTTTGCAGGTGGACGTGGAAAGCAGGCAAGAGCTAGCTTTCGTCAGCCGGGGTCCGAAGCGATGGCAGCGGAGAGTCGTCGGGCGCCAGCACTCGCGGATGCGGCGGAAGCAAACCGGCAGGGCGCAGCCGCCACATCCAGGGACCCAATGACGCAGCCGCCGAGCCACGTGGCCACCCGCCGGTTGCTCCCATTCATCCCGTCGGGGGCCCGCGGCAGTTGCGACGCTGGCGTGACCTACCGGGCGCCATGCAAGCTGCAGGGCATGGACAGCAACGCGCGGAGCACAGCAGTCACAGGGGGCAGCCCCGGGGTAGCCCCAGAAGCATCGCACATGCACATCGGACCGTCGTCGCCAGCCCAGCCGGCCGGCCGCGTCCCACGCCTTTTGCGTCCGCCGCACCGCCACGGAGGACCTCTTGTCGCCGGACATACTGTATACCATTGCATAAAAGCACGCCCATAAACCTGTACACCAAAAAGCAGACCCTTGCGCATGTCCGTTCCCCCTCGCCCATCCCCTATTACTGCGCCGCTTTACTCCGCGTACTACAACCGCCAGTCAGCTGACGGACCCCGCGACCGCATACCATCTGAAACAGCTCACCTTCCGTAAATCCAGAGTCAGAGTCTGAGAGGTATTCTCCACCTGCTCCCGGTACACCCCGACGAGCCCGTCCGCGCGCTCGTACCTGCCCGCCCATCGTCAGCACCCTGTGCCTCTCCCGAATCACGCCAGGCACACAGCGTAGTGACTCACAGAGTACTCTTCAGCGAGATGATCAAGAACTGCACGTTCTTCTCCGCCTGGCCCCTGATATAACGTGCAAGTTTGGAGACGTTTGTCGCGTCCAGCGCGGCGTCGACTTCGTCGAGCACGAAGAAGGGGGCCGGGTGAAAGCTGTGCCGAGGACAAAGGGGTCAGCGGTCCGACCTATGCGATGGTAGGAGAGGGGGTGAGCAGGACTTGCCTGTGGATAGCGAAGAGCAAAGCCAGCGCAGCCATAGTCTTCTCTCCTCCCGAAAGCTGCTCCATCTCAGCGAATCGCTTCCCGGGGGGCATCGTATTGTAGTTGACACCACTCAGGTAGGGTTCCTATAGCGCACAAATCAGTTACGCCTCTCCAATGCACAGAAGGGGTCTTGTCAAGTAAGCGTACTTCGGCTTCCTCCAGAGTGAACCACGCTGTGCCTCCGGCTTGGTTTTGGCTCTTGGTGAGGTCCTTGTAGATCTTGTCGATCACCCCAGACATGTGGCTGAACGCCTTGTTGAACAGATCGCACCTATCACCCGCCGCCTATCAGCTCGACCCTCTTTGTCGTCGAACGCCTATTCTCAACTCTCGGACTGACCTCTTCTTCTTCAGCGCCTGGAAATCATCCTTCGCCCGCTTGCTCTCCCTCCGCGTCTCTTCGGCCTCGCGCTCCGCATCGTCCAGACTCTTCTCCACCTCGTCCAGCCGCTCAATTGCCTTCATGTTGGGCACAAGCCGCTCAAGGTCCGTCTTCATCTTGGTGATCTGGGCTTCAAATTCGCGGCCAACTTCTTCGTCGTTGTTCTGGGTTTGTTGCGGTCAGCTTGGGGCAAAGCGTTTTGGGGGTGACGGGGCAGACGCGTGAAGATGGACATACTTGCTTGTCCTCTTCTTCGAGGACGTCAAAGTCGGGCTCGATGCCGTAGTCGTCGGCTTCGGCAGGTTTCTGGGTCGCCTCGTCCCCCTCCATATCCACGTCTTCATCGATCTCTTTTGTCGGCTGCATCCCAATCAACCTTGTTAAGCATGTCTCCCGGACCAGAAAAAGGGGAAGTTGCAAACTCGCCTCTTCAATCGGCACTTTATCCAACCTCCCCCGCACCAACGGCAACTCGATCTCCTCCAACCTACACTTCCTATAAATCGCATGCCGATCCGACGCACTCTTCATGATCTCATCGTTCCACCCTGCAATCTCTTTAATCGCCTTGTCCAGCGCTCTCTGAGCTTTACGCGCCTCCCCGCGCAGCTCGTCCACGCGCTCAGTTGCTTTTGCGTATACTGCAGCCGCGTCGGCGAGCTTGGTGCGCTGGCGGTCAATCTCGGCTTGGAGGGCCTCCAGGTCAGAGACGATCTCGTCGCGCGTGGAACGGAGAGAGGCGACGTTGTGCTGCTCTCTGGTGACGGTGGAGCGGAGGGTGGCGAGGCGCTCGCGCGTGCTCGCGAGCTGGGAGCTCTCAAACTCGATCCTGTAGACGAGGGAGTCAGCTCCGCCTCCAGTTTATCTCACTGCGCGAGAGCGGTGATCTCTAGACGGGGAGTAACAACGACTCACTGGTGCTTGATTCTCGCCTGCTGGGCCGAGAATCCCTCCATCGCCTCCGTCGCCTCCTTGGCGATCCTCAATTGCACATCCTCGTACTCGCGGATATTCGGCACCCCGATCCGCCTGCAGAATGCGCCAAACGCCTCGTCATCCGCCGCTTCCACCGTCTCGGCCAGCACAGCCGACTTGTCCTCCGCGGCAGCGAGCGCCTGCCGCCTCCGCTCGACGTCGGGGGTCAGCTTGGCAATGGTGGAGGTGACGTGCTTGAATTCTTCGCGCAGGCCGCGGAGGCGGAGCCGAGTGGCGTCCTGTTGTCATCGGGGGTATAGCGTAAGCTCATGCCGGACGCGGCGCTCAAAGGCAAGCTTACAAGGTCGTCTTTGGCGATTGTCGACTCGGCATCAAGCCTTGCAAGACTCTCGAGCAGCGCCTCATCCGCCTTGTCCTTCGGCTTGGACCGCTGGAGCTCTTGCAGTTGGCCGAGGTAAGTCTCCTTGAGACGTTTAAGACCTACAGAAGACTGGGTGTCAGCCAACTGAGCTATTTCAGAGGAGGCGAGACACACCTTCGACTTCGCGGTCGTCGAATTTCCTGCCGCTGTTTGAACCTTGACCGCCAGTCATCAGACCGCTCTTGTGGATGACCGTACCGTCCAGCGTCACAGCTACGCCGCTCGTATCAGTTCCTCGCTCTCCCGCAACAGCCAAAACGAAGCCTTGGCGGCACTCACCCTTCACCTCCTGGTCCTTCTCATACCTCACATACTTTGCAATCTCCGTCGTATCGCAAATCAGCGCGCTCCCACACGCATGCTGCATCGCCCGCTCCACTGCGGGGTCATATTCGATACAGTCAATCGCGAGGCGAGCGCCCCGCGCAAAGTTGCGCAGTTTCTCGGGGACGGGCTTGACTTGGATGCTGTCAAGCGGGATAAAGGTGGCCTGTCCGGCACGTTGGTTGCGCATGTACTGTGAAGATGTGGGGCGGGGTGAGCACGCGTGCTCCGGTCTAGGGGCATAGAGCGAGGGAGAGGGAGCAGACAACGCACCTCAATACAGTCAATCGCGACCTTCTCGTGCTCCACCACCACCGCATCGATATTCCTCCCCAGCACCGTCATCACAGCCGTATCATACTTCCTCGCCACAGGCTTGCACAAATCAACGACTCGGCCGTGCACGCCCGGGAAGACACGCTTGAGGCTTGCGAGCGTCTCTTTTAGCTTGGCCTCGCGCTCGGTCTCGCGCTTATCCACGCCTGCTTGCAGGAGCTTATTGTATGTGTCTTGGAGGCGCTCGTTGATCTCGGTCTCGCGCATGCTAGGGTTAAGTCAGCTAGAGATCAGGGCTAGATGTACGGCACACGACCAAAGCTGACTTGATACGGTGCCTCTCCGCTTGGGCATGCTCGAGCTGCGCCTTGATACGCTCACGCTCCTCCGTAATCTCGGTCACCTTGGTCGACATCTGCACTCAAACATAAGCTCTGGTCCCATAGGTTGCAACTCTGATCACAGTTGCTCACGTTCTCCTCGCGCTCCGCGAGGGTCTCAATCTCCCCCGTCAGCTTATCGCTCTGCCTCTGAGCCTGCTGGATCTTGTCCTCCACGCTCCTGAGGGCATCGCGCAGGGTCTTTTGCTCGCGTCGGAGGGTCTCGAGCTGCTGACGCTCGGACACGGCTTGGAGGTTGGCAGATGCGCGGCTGGCGAGGGGCAGGTATCAGCTCTGTATGTTCACAATGGGGTCTCGACCTGAGAGACCCACAGTTTGCGATAGTCGTCTAAGTCTGCTCCCGAGAGGGTGATCCCCGAAGCTTGGCTTCGCTGGCGCTGCCTCTCTGAAGATGTCTCGCATCAGCACTTTTAATTTCTCAACGCAACACTGGCACTTACCTCCAGCCTCTTCCATCTGCTTGGTGATCAACGCCGCGCCCTTCTCGAGAGTGTCCAAGCTAGCCGCCTGCCTGGCCTCGTCCTTCTGTACCCGCTCAGCGAGAGTGGTGGCGTTGTCAGCCTTCTTCTCGGAGTGCACGATCTGGGTCTCCACGGCGACGAGCTCGGGTTTCTGCAGAGGGTGTCAGTTGATGTGGATTCCAGATTATGTATACACATGAGGCATACCTTATCTTCGTAAGCCTTCTCGGCCTTCTTGACATTCGCATCTCGCTTCTTGACAGCAAGCTGTGCCTTTGCCTGCTCCTTCTTAGCCGCTTGGAGCGCTTCCTCCGAGGTGTTCTATGCGCATCTGTCAGTGTTCCGCTGAACTTTATACAGTAGCTGTGAATACGTACACTGAACTCGCGAAGATTATTCAGCCTCTCGTTGGCATCCTCAACCTTTTGCGCAGAGGCATTGATCTCGTTGGTGAGGTGGTAGAGCTTCCACAAAAGGTGCCTTTCAACCAGTGCGTCCTGTTTCCCCATGACTTGTCAGATTGGCTGATCGCCTAGCAGAAGTCATCACATCTCACCTTGGCATCCTTTAGCTTCTCCCATTGCTTGATCTCTGCCTGCTGCTCGCGGAAGTGTTTCACTTCCGTGAGCATGCTTCTTTTCTTCGAGTAGTTGGAAGTGGACGCCTCAGTGGCCTTGTCCTGCGCAGCTTTGGCGGCTTCGTACGCCGGTGCAAAGTCAAGGGACCTAGGCGGAGTTTTAGTTTCCCTTTCCGGAATCCCCAACTCGCTATTTAGGCAGATAGCTCACCCGCTGATCCGGTCGATAAGCCGCGCGAGGGCCTTGCTGTCCTGGCTGGCAACACCCTCGACGTCGCCCTGGAAGACCAAGAAGTTCTTGGCCTTCACAAGAATATTGAACTCTGCGAGCTGACCGTTGTAGTCCTTCCAGGCGACCGATCGCCCGTTGAGAAAGTACGAAGACGCGCCCGCTGTCGAGATGCTGCAGTAGCGTCAGCCCGGTACGTAGCCTGTCACCAAGAGTGACATTCAGACGTACCTCCTCTTGAAAGTCCACTCCTCGCCTAAGTGGTCCTCATACACCGCCATGACCCATGCCGTCCGTGCGTCGTTCTCGCCATCCTGCGTCTGTGTCGACTGGCTCTCCCTGTCCAGGTCGAGCGACTCATCGTCCTGCTGGGCCGCCTTCCTCCCACGGTACACGAGGTCTTTCAGTTGGGTGGATCGAAGCTGGGCAGACTTGACGCCAAGGACGAAAGAGATGGCGTCCATGAGGTTGGACTTGCCTGCTCCGTTGGGGCCGATGATGGATGTAAAGGGGGCATCGCCGAAAGAGATGACCTGCAGAGAGGGGGTGAGAACGCGTGGAAAGGGCACGGGGAAGGGGGCGTACCTGCTTCCCTCGGTAGGATTTGAAGTTGAAGAGCTCCAGCCTTCGAAGAGGCATGTCGTAGTGTGTCTGTGGGGCGCGAGCGGGAGGGATAGGAGAGGGGAGGAGATGGAGGAAGACGGGAAGATGAGGAAGAAGATGGAGGGAGGTAATGTCCTCGAGGACCAGTTGACGCGACTGCTCGTGCCAAAACGCGCCTCCAGGTCTGGCGTGCCTATGAAAAGGACGCGGAGATGCGCGCGCCTAATGCCGACTCGGATGTCGGACCGAGTGCCGTGTTGGTGCACGTGATCTGCTGTGGCCTGGTTGGTGCGCGCTGGATCTCTCTCCTATGACTTGGTGGCACCGACGGCACCCGTATACCTACCTGCCTCTATCTTGCATCTCCTACATCTCGCACTCTCCACATCCTCCTGTATAACACTGCTCGCGTTGGTCAGCGCACATCTATAACCACAAGTACCCTTGCCTCCCGCCCCTCCTGCAGGACAACACCGCGGCCACTCACATCCCCTCAATTTTTCCATACACAGCCCCTCTCCCCTCCTGCCATATACAACCCCCCGCGCTAAAACCTCCCACGGATACCCAACCCAACATCGCGACCCCTCCGCGACGACATCTCCTCTCATATCCGCCTATCCCGCTCCCAATTCCCTCCTTCCCGATTGTCCGTGCACCGCAGAACCCGCTGCGCAGATGGAGCACGACGAAGACGGCTACTCACCCGACGACTTGGAGCCCGAGGTTAAGCGCGAGCACAACAACAATGATAAGAACGGGGACGATGGCAGGGGCGGAAGCAACGGGAATGCAGATGTCAAGGACAAGAAGGGTACCATCAACAGAGTCAACAGTGAGTGGCGTGTTGTCAGATGTCAAGATGTCTACTATTCAGCATGGTAGGCAGGCGCCAAGGGTATGGAGGGTCTCGTGCTGACAGACATCGGCACAGGGGCATGTGTGAGTGCTGGAATCCGTTCGCTCACGTTGTCGCGCCTGCCGCCGACTGGATGGGGCGATTTAGGCGACTTTGGCTGCTGCCGACGTGCAAACTGGCTGCCACGTTTATGCTGACCACACTGTCCCTCCCCCTCTCTGTCGCAGAACAATTGCCGGCGAATGAAGATGCGCTGTGTGGGTGCCGAAGACCCTCCTTGCAAGAGGTGCAAGAACGGTGGACTCGAGTGCGTGATGGAAAAACCGGGCCGATCCTCTGGCGGGGGGGAAGGGGGAGCTGGCGAAGAGTGAGTCCACAACAGGCGCGCTGCTGGTGATTGGACAGCAAGCTCACACCGTGTTGCAGTCGCATCCGGTCACTTGAAAGTCAAGTCTCCTCCATCCAAAACACGCTCACCGAGCTGGTGACCACTCTCCGCGCCGGCATGTCGTCCTCGACGTCCAACGGGTCTAACCAGACACCCGTAGCAGTGGCCAGCACCACGCCCGACTACGCGCCCCCCGCTGGCGTCTCTCTGGCCGCCGCCAACCTCGCTGGCTTCCCCATGAGCGTCTCCCCGCCCTCGGGTGCAGTCGACCAAGGCAACCACTTCCGTCACAGCTCCGTCTCCTCTGCTCCCTATGCCGGCCAGCCCCGCCCATACTTCCCCTCCCACCCTTCCTCTATGGGGCCCTATATTTCCCAGGGCAGCCCCGCGGTCCCAAACCCTCAAGACCCCTTCCGCCCGTATGTCTCCAACACGCACAACCAGTCATTCGGTTTCTCCCCGCAGCCGTCATCCTCCATGCCCCCGCCCCCGCCACAGCATCGCACGCACATCCTCGACGACGCTGCCCGCCGCCAAAGCATGCCTGTCGGCTCCACCCCAGGCCCGTCTGGCTGGATGGGCGGATCAGGCCACTCCCTGCCGGCCTTATCTGCTGCCGCCGCAGCTGCGGAGCCCCACACACGCCACATGTCCCTCCCTCCAAGCCGTGCAGGCTCTGTCGGCCCGGCAGATATATTTGGCCCAGAGGAGATCATCAACCCCCTTGGCGAGATGTCCAACATGGCCGGTTTGGTAGAAGCCGCTGTCGAGCGAGCCCGCGAGGAACAGGCCAAGAAGAATGCGGCAGCCGCGCACGGTGGCACCGCCCCACCCAGTGGAGGGGATACCCCGCAGGGAACAGGGATGAAGCGCACGGCCCAGAACATGGATATGGAGCGCAACTTGTCTGAAGACAAGAAGCCCGTGAAGCGAACAAAGTTTGAAGCCTCCGGCCTGGGCTATGGCGTGGCGACGGGACCGACGGCGATGGACGCTCAGAACCTGCCGCCGAGAGCGGTGGTGCCCGGGTTCGTGCCGCTGCCGACGAGGTTGCACCAACATGCGTATCCGGATGCGGTGTCGGAGGGGTATGTGAGCGAGGAGGAGGGGAGGGAGTTGATGAAAGTGTCAGCTAGCATGTTCCTCACTACCGGTTGATCAAAAGCTGATGGTGGTGATGTCGGCAGGTTCTACGCGGGCTCGTCAAACTTTATACCCTGCTACGACCCATCTGTCGATACCTGGGAATCGTGAGCCCCGCCCCGGCCGCACATGGAGCCCAGCCGGTGACTAACAACGCGAGTACTGCAGCCTCCGAATCAGGTCACCCTTTTCCATCACGGCGATCATCTGGGTCGGCGCGCGTGTCAGGGACGGCGGAGGTATGCTCCATGTTCCGTTTCCGACCTATGCTCGAGCTGACATGGGACACGGTGTAGGTCCTTGCAGTGAGGTGCAGAAGGCTTGCCGTGCACACGCGGAGAAGATTGGTGAGCCTGAGCGTCTGCCGGGGATGCCGGTATGTGGCGCTGATAGCGTGAATCGATCGCAGCTGTGGGCACGATGTTCCATCCCGTACACCGGATTGAGGCTGTCCAAAGCATGGTTCTCCTCTCTGCCTTCCAGGATAACGGCTGGCTTCCTGGTGGTAATTATATTTCTCCTGTGCCTATATACCCATCGCCCGTCCACAAGCTGACGACTGAGTCTTGCAGGCCACGCCGTCCGCATGGCAGTCGACATGGGCATCAACCGGTCCTTTATCCATCTCCTGCGAACAGGCATGGGTAAGAATAAGACCAAGGAGGAGCTGGAGGCGGAGAGGTCGCTGGTCGTGCATTCGCGAACGTGGTTCGGGGTGAGTTCAGCGGCTATATACGGTGTTGGAAGGTGGCCACTGACAGACGGACTGGGCACAGCTGTATCTCATGGAGCATCAGTGAGCTCAATGATGGTTGCTCTCCCGGATATAAGAGGAGCTAACGACGCTGGGCAGGATGGCATACGGTTCCGGCCGCCCGGCTATCATCCGCGAGGACGAAACCATCCACCATTGTCGCCGCCTGCTCGAGCACCCCTTGTCCATCACCTCGGACGCGCGGCTGGTCTCTACCGTCGAGCTCACGGCTTTACGGTGTGCGTATGAATGTCTGCTGGGTTCAGGTGGTCCGACGAAAGCTGACACAAGTGCGGGTGGGCAGCGCCGTTGCATATTGAATTGACGGCTTCGCCGGATATCCCGATAGCGGAGAGTACTCTGAGGAGGCTGAAGCAGGCGAACTCCGACTTTGACGCGTGGGAGAGGTACTGGGACAGGATCCTGTGTATGTCTTATCTCCACCTGGGTGCTTGCGTCGGGTATGGTGGGACAGGAGCTGATAGACGGTGGGGTAGCCGATCGGTTTGCCAAGGGCAAGGGGGACTTCTTCCGCGAGTCTCGTGAGTGACGTGAGCTTTGTGTATGCCGCCAGACCACAGCTGACGCCGTCCTCCCCAGTCATTATCCAGCGCCAATACGCTGAGTGAGTTATCTTCTGTTGTGCCTGCTCTTCTAGATTGATGGCAAAAGCTGACAAACACCCATTCCACTACAGGTTGTTCGTCAACTCCCAACTTCTGCGCGGCATCAGAGAACCCACAGACGTGGTCGGCATGCCCGAGGAGAAGCGCGCACTGGCTATCAGGGCGATGAAGAATGCGCAGAAGTGCTTGCAGATCTGTCTGCACGGGGAGAATGTGAGCTTCTGTCGATCGCGAATGAACGGGCCCCTACCCCTACTGGTGCGCGTGGAAGCTGACTGGATGGACGGGCAGTATCGGAATGGGCTGCGATATGCAGTGCACTACACTCGTGAGATCTGCTGCCTGTATCATGGCCGTTGGCGAAATGAGGAGGGAAAGCTGACGCCGCGGCTGGTAGATGTATGTGCGGCATTCGCAGCGTCGTTCCTTATCCGTATCGCGCGGCTCTTCCCGCACGAGCTCAATCTGAAAAAGACCGCCAAGGATATTGAGGAGCTCGCGAGCATCTTGTCCGATAGTAAGCTCCCCCAAGCTTCGTTCACTGGGCCGAGCTGACATCCCTCCCTCTCATGCAGTCCCAGCAGGCAGATACGCTCGCTCTCTCAGGCTCATACTGCGCAAAGCCCGCCGCCAAAAGGTCATCCCAGCACCAAGCACCATCCCCTCCCCTAATAGGCTGAACGCGCCCCTCCCAACCGTAACAGCCTTTTCCCCATCCCAACTCATCAATCCCTCCTTCTACGCCGCAAGCCCCGCGACCTCTGCTGGTGGAACGACCCAGCACCAGGGCGGCACGCCCTCCGTCGGCGGGCCCCCCTCTGTGGCTCCGCAGGTTTCGCAGGTCTCGCCCAGCTCAAACATGCTGCTAAACGTAACTACCCAAATTATCAATGATTCGCCGAGCTCTGGAGAATTCTTCGAGTTTGATTCGTTATTTGCGCACGAGACGCTTGAGAGGGCGGGGATCCAACTCGGGGAGAACGATCAGCTGCCTCTGTGAGTTATATATTGGTATCTCTTGTTGGTAAACAGGACAGACGCTTACGATATTTAATGCGGCAGGTTCCTCGATGGCCAGTCTCTGGGGGCAATGGCAGGCCCCACCGATACGGCACCCTACGTCGGGTTGGAACAGTTCTTCCTTCCGCAAGAGGTGGACAACAAGCTTGTGGAGCCCGGGATGGGTGGGATTGGTACAGAGCAGCAGGGGGAGGGGAGTGCGCCGGGGGATGTTTGGTGGTGATCTGGGCGAGTCAGATGAGGAGAGAGTGAGAGGACGAGATGGGGTGCGGTGGAGTGGGAATGGGCGGGCTGTGAAGAATGCTGGGTGGGGTATCCTGCTGGTGTGGGAATAGCATGGTCGTTCTTGGTACATGAGTTGATAATATTGAGCAAGCATGGGATAATGTCTGAACACATGCCAAGCTTGAAGTCCACTGTTGGATTGCATAGAGAGCAACACAGATAGATAGTCCCGGCGCGTCACCACGATCCTGCCTACATCTGACCCGACACCCCTTGCCTCACTGCGGCATCGGTCCTATGAATGCTCCGGTTCACAAGTCTTGGAAAGTAAAGCGGAGCTTCTTCCCTTCCCTGGTCACTGTTACCCGAACACGTTTGAGAACTATGCGGCCCCCGGTGGACTTGACAGCAAGGCTAACAGTCTTTGGCCCTTCATTGCGGCTTCGAAGTGCTCTAGAGCCTTTCTGAGGGATACGCGAGATTATAGATCTGAAGTCCCGCAAGACACCTGGTCAGTGGTTCGACTACAATGCAAACACCACCACAAGAACACAGAGCTGGTGCTCACCTAGAAGCCTTCCGTGTACAGGACGAAGCCTCAGAAGAGGCAAACATACTGCGCAATGATGGATGATCAATGATAATAGTCAGCTACATTTTTACTTCTACTAAACGTATCTTACGGGGGCGCAGGAATCCTCAGCATGACGGGCATTGTTGAGTGCACTTTTGCAGTGTTGTGTGGGGGGGTATATGGCTATGGGGCTTGGATGAGTGGATTCAGTGCTTATCTGTTATGGCTCTCCTGCTATTATGCAATCTTTGCACCCGTGAGGCTCGACTCGGCTCAGGGGCAGGGGGTGTCATGACCTGTTGGATGGCGCCACAGATCCTTTGAACCCTCCCTTGTCGCCGGCCCGACCTCCTCGTCTTTGTGTGGGAAGGCACCTTCAGCAGCTGAGGGTGAAAGGTGAGTCGGGACCCTCAGATCACTATAGACTGGGGGGGTTATCAAACATGATGCGGGCCGCCGATACCGGGAAGCAAGATGGCTTGCTTCAGCTCCGCTCGCACACTCAACTAAGTCGTCGACAGTGATATGCACTCATTTCACCTCATGCATAGCCTTACAAGAACCTAGCGTGGCTCACAGGACGATCTCTCTCTCCTCCAAAGCGAGCCATTTTCGCTTGTTCTCGTAGATAGCGTGCACCTCCTCTCTCTCAATGAAACGCCCCTTCAACTCGGCACTGTCAGCTGCCGACAGCATTAAAGGATCTTGCCTGTGGTCGTCACCGTGCTTGCGGCCGATAGGCGTGAGGGTGTAGATGATTTCGAGGGCCGAGAGAACACCACCGTACGCAGAGCTTATGCCGGTATCGACGATGATGATGGAGGCGTTACACCTTGCCACGATCCTCTCGAAGTTAGGGGTATGACCCTACAACACCGCCAGTCATTAGCGCCATCTGCAGCCATGTACCTCCTGCATAGCTTCGAACTCACCCCGATGATCCGTCTAACACCGATCTTCTCCTGCAGTTCCTTGGCCCACTGACACACCTGGGCCTCCTCTCTCTCCGCCAGTCCTCTCCACCACAAAGGCCCCCCCTCGGCATATAGCTCATGCTCGTCCTGCGTGCAATTTTTGGGCAAGCCCGAATATGGGTTTGGTGGGTAAGGGGGCGCAAGCGGTGGGGTAAGGGCCTGGGTCAGGAGAGAGTGTCCGAGCTCGTTGATGGCGGATGGGTAAGGGGTGAGCCGGGGGTAAGACGGGCGAAGGGAGCCGTGGGTGAAGGAGAGGGAGGGGGCATTGGGGAAGGGGGACAGCGGTACGCGAGCGGTGACAGAGTAGCTACAGGACATGTACGTAGGAGTATCAGCACCACACTTTGAAGAGCAATGATTGTATTGATAACGCACTTTGCGAGCCACTCCTGACCGAGCCACCCCTCACTTGATAATGCTTTCTGTCGCGCCTGTGTACCCCCAAATTGTTTGATGTCTGGTTGCGTCACATATCTGCGGTCATTGTACGTCAGCTGGAGTGGTATCAGACAATGGTCGACCAGTTTTGCTCACCTCCAATCACCTATCGCATTCATAACCTCATGGTTACCCAAAATGCTCACGACTCGCCCACCCGCACCAGCCGCCTGCCCTCGCAGCGACTGCATCAAGCGGTAGATGTCTCCCGCATAGGTCCCTCGATCGACGATATCACCCGTCTGGACGAGGATATCCGTACCCGCATCCCAATCCGCCTTCTCGTTGATGACATGCGCCATGCGAAGCACTTTCTTCGCGTTGTCGACGTCTGAAACGTGCCTTTGTTTCAGCTTGACTTCTGGCTTGATGTCGTCTTGGGTAGTGATCCTATAACCCACCACCATGGAGATCTCCGACTGCTACGAGCCTCTGGCGGAAAGAGTGCTTCCCAGCTCCGTGGGAGGGTGCGTGTGGGACGGAGGGTGGAGAGGATGAAGAGATGCGGTAGATGAGGAGGAAGAGGAGGAGGGGGGTGAAGATGGAGATGATGAGTATGGTCTGTCGGGTCGGCATCTTGAAGACGGCGTGACAGCCTCTCGCCGAGTCACTGCTACTATGGGTAGTATGGGGCTGGAGCTAGAGAGCAGAGTCGAGCAGGCGGACGCGTAGAGGAAAGGAAAACAGGATGGATCCAACAAACAAAGGGGAAAGATAATGACAATCCGATCCAGCGAGACGACGTCGTGATGTCCTTCAGGCACGACGCACTTTGGCAGTCAAGGAGCGGAGGACCAGTGCTGTGGGAGATGCTGCGTCGCATCGGGCTTGAGAGCCCGGCATCGCAATGAGGATGCCGTGCGGATAAGCGGAGCCGTGCGGAAAAGCGGAAGAGTCGTTAATAGGGACACTCGACGCAGAAAGTTGTATCCGGGTACTGCGTACTTCCCCATGGTCGGGACACCGTCGCGACTCGAGTGGCGGAAAGAAGAACGGCGTGCAAGTATATCCCGCAAATTGTTTTTGCTCTTCTTCGCTTCTTCTTGTACACTCTCTCCCCCACAGCCCCCAATATAAATTGGACTTCTCTCTCCTCAAGCTTTTGGGAAACCTCTGCACCGAAGACTTTCCTGTAAAAACCCCCGACGGTCATCAGACATCATCTGGTGACCCGGAACAGAAGATCGTCAATGTGGCAGGATATTCCGCAATCCTTGTTACCGCTATCGCACCCACCCCAGGAGTATCCACATCCCTCTTGCTCAGGTGTGAGTAGCCTCCCTATTCCCTCTTCAGATCTCTCAGATGGCTCCATGATGGACGAAATCATGTGGAGTTACGATGCGGACTACGACTGCGTCATGGAAGACATCTGCCCAATGAAGCCTTCCGTTTCCGCTTCGCAAGTGCTTCGAGCCTGGCAACGAGCGATGACCGTGAAATTTGAGGTGGGCTTGAAGAAGGTGAGAACTCTGCTCCACAAGTACTCTCGAATGGCATTAATGCTGACAATGAATAATGAACTGTCTGGACAGGTCGTGGGAGCTGCAACTCTCTCGTCGAGGGTGCGGACAGACCCACGGCTTGTCGTCCCTCCGAGTGTAAGGGTGAGTAATACATCGCTGTATATGAGGTTCAGAATAGTAAACCAGTCTCCTGACACAACTCAGTCCAAGCCAGATACTATCGTCAAGCGAAGCCACCACATGCCGTCGCCCAGTGTTCGAAAGCTTTGTGGGAAGCACCGGTTGTTCGATACACAAAGCGGAAGGCTAAACTCATGCGAGGCCCCTCTCGTCCGTTCGTTGGCCCGCCGACTTCTCAAGGTGGGTTTGTGGTGCCTCAGAATCATATCGTGCCAAGTCTATGACTTTAACCCTGTCTCCCCAGATTGCTCCCATGCACAAGAAGCGGAAGATCACTCTTGTTGAGCGAGAACAAGCGATTCAATGGGTGGGCATTCATTCTTCTTCCTAAAAACACACAACTCACATTGCATTAACGGCCCAGCTGACACACACGCACATCGTAGACTTCTTCTCCACCTCCGTTTCCGCTGGTATCTATGGGCCAAATGCCCAGACCTTCGGCATTTCCGACTCGAACTGCTCCTATGTCTACGGCTGCTCCGAAGGCTCTCTCTGGTGCTCCCCTCAGCCTCCCTCCGACCGGTAGATCTACTGAATCTGGTGCTGGCCACCACGCGGAAAGCACGGAGTCTACCCCGGTCGTTCCCGCCACCACGCTTATCGCCTCACCCACTGCTCTGGTTCACGCATCTGCCTATACCCATCATTCAGCATTCACTCGTGAGCACACGGGTGAAGAAGGCTCTGCGTTCACCTCAGCTACTCCGGCCACACCTCCCGCCGCCCCACACGTGGCTCCTGTCACAGCATCCGACCACCACACCACTGATTTCAACGATCTTGCCGCCGTCTCTGTTCCCACCGCCACTGCCTCATGGTCCGTCCCCACCACCCCGAGGTCTACGTTCTTTGAGAGCTTCCACCAAGTAACCTCACCCATTCCGTCTGATGTTTCGGAGTCCCTCAGCCTCCGTTCAGACGATGGCACCGAAACCACGTCAATTTCTGCTGCCTCGGAATCACTCCCCCTCCGAGCAGACGAAAGCGCCAGCACCCCTTCTTCTCCCTCTACCACTTCATCTTCATACACTCCATCTGCTGCCTCGGAGACAATCCCCCTCTGGGCAGATGCGAGGAACGATGACGAGGATTCTTCTTCTTGCGAAAGTGAGAGCCCCATGACCCCGGAGCCCTCGTTCGTGGCGTGGTATCCGGGTGGACAGACCCCGATCAAAGCCCTCTCCACTCACCCTTATACCCCTCCCGTGGTATATGACCTGAACGGCCAGCGGGACCCTATCAACTTCTCGTTCAGGGTCACCCATCCGTCCGTTACTCGTAGGTTCACCTCTCTGGCAGCAGCTACTCCGGGCCAGGGAGCACAACGCGAAACTTCAGGTTCTTCGGGAAGTAAGGGGAAGGGGTGGAGGCGTCCGGTCATCGGAGCCAAGGTCGGGGATGGTGAGGTCGAGCTCAAGACGGTCGGCGAGCAGAATGAGGAGGAAGCGGAGGAGTACTGGGCTAAGATCGTCCGCATGAGCGAGGAGGAGGAGAACCTCCGAGGTCAGTACGAGGAGCCATTCCTGCACATGGTGTACGCTCCTGCCATCACCCTCGTCCTCGACGACGGGGTGGGCATTGACAACGAGCGGTATCTTTTCAGGCGCCCCGAGGTCTCCGACCCGCAAGTTCCTCTCCTTCTAGGGACCAAGTGGAAGCGAGACGATACCGTGGCCGAGCTTTTCAGCGCCATCCGCGAGAGCTGCCCCGAGTTCATCGAGTCTATCCCGCAGAACGCGCAGTTGATACTCCAGGGCTCAGACGACGTCTTGCGTGGCGTACAAATCCGAGAGGTGAGCAAGCGGTCTTCTTCAACGGAACGATATGGTTGCTGACAATCCGAAACATATTTACAGGCCGACACCCGTATCACCAAGATCTACGACAGGATCTTGAAAAGCGGCACCCTCCTTCTCACCTACATGGTACCCACCAAAGCGAAGCGGGTCGGTAGCGCCGAGCGCCAAATGGCGTTCCTGCAGCGTCGAGGCCTTCAGGGCGGGGTGAAGGTCAACAGCACTTATTACCAATCCCACGCCTGGCGCCAAAACGAGCGCTTCGAGCGCTACCACCGCCTCCGCATGAACGCTTTGCGAGAGGCAGAAGATCAGCGTAAGCATGCGCTTTGGCTCGAGGCGGAGGCTAGGAGGCAGGAAAAGGAAAAGGAGGAAGCTGCCAAGAAGAGGAAGAGGGAGATGGAAGAAGCAGAGGATGAGAAGCACTTTGCAGAGGAGGAGGCGAAGCTGGAGCAGGAGGAAATGAAGTTGAAGGAGAAGCAGTTGAAGGAGAAGCTGCTGAAGGCCAAGCTCGAAAAGGAGAAGCAGAAAAAGGAGAAGCTGGAAGAGGAGAAGCAGAAGGACAAGACCATGAGCCCTCCAGTAGCCGAGAATATCCCACCGACGGCAGCGATAACCCAGCCAACCAGCCAGGTTGGAAGTTTGTCTGTTAGTGGTGGAGATAGAGTGCATATCGGAGACGACGAGGTCTTGAACTTCTTGGATGAGGTGTGGTCGGAAGTGAAGGGGTTGACAGCACCGGTCACCACGAAGAAGACTATTGAGCAGAAGAACGCCGAGCGACGTCGACGTGCCAAGGCACTGGGGAGGGCTGACCAGGCTAGCAACACCGGTCAGCCGACGTATGCAGCCCGCAACGCGGGACAGAGTTCTTCTGCGCAAATACAGGGCAGGATCGGGCCGCAGCGAGGGAGGAGGAAGAAAAGGATATAAGTGAGTTACGATTGAGACCGGGAGGTATGTGGAAGGATATCCACTGATGAGAACTTATCCTACACTATAGTACGCGGCCTCTTCTTCCAGCCAGGTCCACTCCCTTTTGAGGAGAGACGAACCATCATAATGAAAGGGGAGCCAGCGGTCTTAGATGCCAGGTGGAGGGGAGAGTGGGAGCCGGGGGGTGGCTCGGGTGGGGGGGGGGGGGTAGAGAGGTTTGATGATCATACCAATATCTAGGAGAAAGAAAGGGCACGTATAATTGTTGTGATATGTACTCGTATGCTTTGGGATACCGGATGAGCAGCGGTATTGTATAGGACTGACTATGCTTGTGATGGTCGTCGTTAGTCGGCTCGGCAGTCGCCGCAGTTGTCCGTCGTCGACTCCCAACTTCGCATCTAACCTTCGTCTTCAGAGCAATAACCCTTCGGCAGTTTGCTCTTCTGCACATACATCAACAGCCCCCGCTATGCGACAGCATGCGCCACAACCTCTACGTCGGGCACCCTCCCCCTTCCCGAGAGGTCCTTGAAGAATGGCTAGACGCTGCCGGCGTGTTCCGGGCACCGGAGCTGGAGATCTGCGAGATGGAGGACGGGGAGGGGTGGAGGGTTGTTGCGCGGGAGCATCTCGACTTAGGAGAGCTCAGTGAGTGGTCTTGAGGTTTTATCTTCTACGTAAGCTTGGATACTGACCAGACGTATGCTGTAGTTTGCAGCATCCCGAAAACAGCCATCCTCTCCCCACGCTCCTCCTCGTTTCCGCCCATCATACCCTTTGCGCCCCCCTCCGCCTCGCATTCGATCCTCCATCTCGCGCTATGCCTGCTACATGAGCTGCGTCTCGAGAAGTCATCCCGTTTTTATGGCTATCTGCAGAGCCTGCCACGCGATATGGGGACTGCCCTCCCAATGTTCTGGGTTCTCGATGACTGGGAGGTCGAGGAGGGGGAGGCAAGGGATGGAAGGTTGGGGCTGGAGTGGCTACAAGGGACAGAGGCTGAGAGGGAGATGGATAAGAAAGCGCGGGAGGGCCTTGCGCTGGTATGTGCACGGGTGCAGCAGTTCTGCCAACCACACCTATCACCTTGCAGATTGCTGACCCCCACCCCCGTTGTCAGACTGACATCCGTCAATTCTACGACCAGACTGCACCTCACCTCCCGATCACCCCCACGCACTCCTCCCCTTCCCCCTTCTCTGCCTTCGCCCATGCCTACGCCCTCGTCTCCTCCCGTGCTTTCCTCCTAGACCTCTACCACACGACCGCTCTCTGCCCCTTCGCCGACATTCTCAACCACGCTTCTGACTCACACACATGTCTTGCATCTGATGACTTTGTGTGCCATGTCTGCGGGTCCCTCGCACTCTGCGAGCACGACGATATCAGTAGCGTCGCTGTGGACGGCGTTCCCAGCCGGCTGAGCCACCTCCCAGAGCTAGAGAGACAGCGCCTAAGCAGCGAAGTTGACCGGGTGGAAATGCGCGTAGAAAGGGAGATGGACGCCGGGGAGGAAGTGTGGAACTCGTACGGTGAGGAGGTGGGAGACGGGCGGCTGCTTGCGGAGTGGGGATTTGTTGCGGAGGAGTATGCGGATTATGGGCTCACGTGGGATTGGGGGCAGATCATGCCGGGCGACCCGGGCGAGAGCGGGGGTGCGCGGGAGAAGGAGTGGGAGAACGTGGCGAGGCAACTCGCAGAGTCCATGCCAACCGCGGAGTTGGAAGACCAAGACGAAGACGACAGGCTTCTTTGCCCCCAATCAGCAAAGCTGCCGACCTTCCTCAACCTTGACCAATCCGGCAGGCTCTCGCATAGTACTTTCGCTCTCCTCTGGATTCGACACACGGTATCACAACCCACAACGCTGCCCGTGGGGCGCAATGACCTCGTTAATAGCTTACGGCAAGCTATTGCTGAGGTTGAGTCGGGATGGCGGGCTCTAGAGGATGAGGGGGAGGAAGGAGGAGAAGCGGAGGCTGATCAGTCGATGAGACCGTCAGCCCAGACAGTCGGCGCTGCCACGGCAAGTCGTGACCTGCTAAGGGCAAGACTAGAGAGCATGCACCGGCCAGAGGTATCGCAAGCCGAGATGTTCAGCTTGCGAGATGTGAGTGACCATCTGGAATGTAAGATGCAGGCGCTTACAGTAACGGCGGTGTGCAGAGCCTTGACCCCGTCAAAGACAAGCGGCAACGGTTGGCGATAACTCTGGCGATTAACGAGCGAGGCCTGCTGCGCTCGGCCCTGAAGAGATGGGAGGACTGGGTTGATGTGTATGGGACAGAAAAGAATGAATGACCTGGAGGCACCTGTTCCGTACACCCTGCATGATTTATTTATACACCGCCAGGGCAGTACACAATATATATATACACTCATGTTATGGCTATAGACCCCTGGCTGTCGACTCAGCACCAAGATATCAATCCTTGCTGAGATATCGGTGGCCCAAATGGTACGAGCTGTGGACCAAGAGTTGATAGATCAGCCACCTGAACGCAGACCCCAACATACATGACCTACCTGACATCCCTCTGCCTGCTAATACCAGCCTGATCAGCGAGATTGATACTGCATCGGGTGTCAGCGGTCCGGTCTACTTCAGCTGCACATCAGGTAGCGTAATACTCACTACTTGCCAAAGCTTGAGCTGGCCTTCTCTTTCCCCTTCCCCTTGCTGTTGTCGTTGGGATCCGCCGGCCATGGCGCACGACACCACACGCAAGTAACATTTCCCCCCTTAGCGAGCTGTGAAGAACGGATGGTCAGCCTCAAGCTTCTCATCGGCAGAAGGAGAGGTGACTCACAGTAGTCGCGCTCCACATGGTGAAGCATTCCTTGTGGAGTGCTATGGCAGCGAGTTCGTCAGTCATCTGTCGGTGTTGGGCACCTGGACGAATCAGAGTTAACTCACGTCGACCACATCCAACGACGGCTTCGTCGTACACGAGCATATTGTTCTCGTCGTCTGCCGCAGTCATCTCTTCATAGCACCTGTGGACGTCAACGAAATCGGTCAGCACTCATTCTCGACAGTCTGGAGATGCGGCTCTTAGCATACACCGGGCAGTCCTCTCCGATCGCCGACGTCCTCTTCGACCCCGCCCTCCCGTGGTCCTCGATGACCTTGTCCTCGGCAATGGCACCCGTAGCGCGGAGGTAGGCTTGCTGGACTGACGCAGAGACAGCCACAGAGCCTGACAGGCTGGGAGGGGCCTGGGAGAATACGCGGATGGCTTCCTCGGCCTGAATGAATGTATATGGGTCAATTCAGCTTGGTTCGATCATCGAGTAATGTGACAATAAAAGAACTGACCGTGAGAGACTTTTGGTACCAGATAGTGTCCTCGACATCGACCTTGAGCGCCTTGATACTGTGTATCTGGTATGAGCTTTCGTCGTCCACTCTATATGATGGATAAGAGCTAGCATACTACACAAAAATGATATGCTTGCAAGGCATGTTGCCCTTGAGACAGTCCGGGCAGTCACACCGGGGGCGCTGGCCAATAGTGACAGTCTTGTCATCACAGCGTGTCAGCTCGAGTAGATCAGGAAGCCGAGAGAGCTCACATAGACGTTTCCAGTGGACCCAAGCTGCTCATGTCATCCAGGGCGTCAGCTCCGTCAGCGAGGAGAAGGGTCCTGATGCTCACAACTTTGAAGCGCTCAACGGGCGACGGCTGCTGGTCTACCTTCTCGCGGTCAAGCATGAACATTCGCTGAGATATGGCACGCTTAACTACATACGATAGGGTCAGCATTGGTACCAACAACCAGATCTGATGCACTTACACCTATCGGTGATGGTCTTGGGGCACCTGGAAAGTACGTGCGTCAGCTACGGGATTGCATGTATCAAAAGGGCAGGTTTCCTCACTTTGCCCGGACCCTGTAAGATTGGCATTATTGAATCAGTTGACTGCCATCTGCTGTATATGCATGGTAGGGGACAATGATAGAAGGCCATGCTCACCTAGCAAGTCGCTCCTTGGCAGGGTCAAGGGGTGTCTTGCCCTTGCCCTTCGCCTTGCTGGGAGTAGCAAGAGGCGTGGCAGGCCGACCATTGTCGTTGTCATCGGAAGGACCGGAGACGGCCTCCCACGGACGCTTGTTCGAGGGAGCCGAGGAGGCCGCAGAGGGTATAACAAGAGGAGCGGCGACACCAGGGGTGATATTAGGGAGAGCGTTGGAGGGTTCGGCGTCAAGAATATCTTGATCAGCTTTGGGTGCCTCTTGCTTGGCCTTCAATACCTCTCCTCGCTTCTGCCTCTTGCTCCTGGCTGTTTCCGCGGGTGGAGGAGGGCGGGAAGCAGCAGTATAGCTGTGGACTATATCAAAGGGCACAGTGGATGTGCGTGCCCTGGATGAGCGCCGGAGCGAGGAGGAGGAGGGAGTGTCGAGCATGGGGAAGGGACATTCGCCGTAAACCCGGTAGAGTCTGGGCTGAGCTGAATGGGAGTAATGGTTGGACGTTGAAGGACGAAGACAACAACAATGAGCGGCAAGTCGGGCAGGCAATCCGGGCTTGGCGGGTTGACTAGGTGCGGGCGGGGGCGGAGCCCCGCTGTGCCTGAAGCCATCGGGTGCATGATCCCGGGAGGCTTCGGGGCTCGCGTCGCTCCTCTCTATACTTGGCGTGGTCCATGTAGTGGCCGTACTCGTTCTATGATGACACGTAGAGTAAATGTGCGGGAGCAGTGGCATAGGCTGCATCAGGAGACTAGAATCACCGCAAGAGAGGAGGAAGGTGGTGGAAACGGTCGGCACCTCATGATGATGATGACCGATGATGGACCCCAATCACCCCCTCCCCTCATGACTCCAGCAGCCACTGCATACTCTGGGTGGCGACGGCCAGAGCACCCACTCACTCATTCCCCATCCTGTCTCTTATAGTATGGCAAGCGCCGACTTGCACTTTACGACACCACACCCTTTCGCAGGCGTCTTTATCCGACGACAAGCCATGAACGCTCTACAGATCGTGAACGCCTACGCTGGCAAAGACAGGCCCGGCTACGATACAGTGAGTCTCCGCCCTCCATTTCTGCCATGTCTTTTCCACCATTTGTGGTACACCGTTTCCATCCTCGCTCCAGCCTCTAATGATCAAACTACAACCCACAGCCTCCTCACCTCACCCAGACAATATCCACCGACAACGCAAACAACCGCCCGGCCCGCAACCGAGCAAAGAAGCCCTTCCACCCCAGAGGACACCGCCAGTCCGGCCCTTCCTTCAAGTCTGCCCCTGTTTTCACACCTACACCGGGTAACGAGATCATCGCGCACACTCTCGAAGAGAACCACAACGCTGCGGCCGAGTTCAGAGCCACGCTCACCAACGACGATACCACCATACAAGCGGGGGAAGCCCCCGAGCCGATTCTTCCTCCTTGCTCCACCCAGGTTCGCCCCTACATTGCGTGCAAATCCACCCCCGATAACTCCCACCCCAGGTTCGAGGTCTCTCTGCCGAAGACAGGCCAGATGTCGGAGCAGGCCAGCGCCGTACTCGCCAAGGCGTTCCAGCGAGAGTACCAGCGGCAGGGCAGGGCCGAGCATCTTCCTCGCCCAGCGTCCGGGTCACCCAGTATCAAGATGAACACCTCCACGGGTCAGGCATCCCAGCGCGAGAGCTCGGTCCTCTCTTCGGGCGCCGTCGGTGCTGCGGGCTACAAGCGTGCCCGGTCGCCCTCTGCACCGGCGGAGCGCCTGCTGCTGCACGGCCTCGACGCGAAGCGCGCTCGGAACGAGTACGGTAAGAGCTTGGGTGGGGGACAAGAGCTGGGCGTCGGGGTGATTGGGGGTCAGCAGGCTGGGGGAGGTGGGATGACTGTGGTGTTGAGAGAATCGGGGTGCGATATCCCGATGTTCCCCGATTTGTCTGCTGGGGGCCGGCACGGGGAGGAAGGGAGGCAGTATCAGGTCTCGTTGGATCCGGATTTGCCTCCGCTGGCGGTGGAGCACCCCGCAAGGGTGTGGAACTCGATGATCCACTCGTTGGATGCGAACCTCCAGCCTGTGATCAAGTGGGACTATGAGAGGATGGATGCGCCCGAGGGCGAGGAAGGTGAGCTATCCATTGCTACGTTGACTGGTCGTCAAAGGCTGATAATCATGGAACAGGTGACCTCTGGATCGCTCACCTCACATTGGTCCTCCCCCCGACTCACCCTACCATCGCCGAGCACCCTCTCTTCCGCACCTTGCCCAAGAACAGGTACAAGCGCGAGTACGTCTCGGCCGTCGAAGCCCTTGGAGGCATCAAGCAGTGGGCCGGGGAGCCCAAGAAGCTGAAGGTGCGAATCCTGCGCGTTTTGCATTGATTGTGCCAAGCTGAAAAGATGACTTGTTATTTGATAGGCCGACGCTCAAAACAACACCCTCGTGAGGTGCATCTCCGAGGACGCCATGGCGTGGGTTCATGCGCCAAACGGTCTCTCCGTCGTGCCAGACGAGGAAGACGAGGAAGACGAGGAAGACGAGGAAGAGCCTTCGTACCGCCTCATCGGGGCGCCTCCTGTCCACACCAATGGCCACATGCCCCCAATGGAGCTACAGCAACCTCAACCTATGCTCGCCGCACCCGATATCTACCCCATTGCGCAGCTCCAGACAGCCGTCAACGACAACGAGATCGTCATAGATGACCTGGAGGTTGACACTCCTGCCGGTGCGGCCGATCCCTCCGCCCAGCCGTTTGTCCCGCGCACCCCGGACTCGACCCCTTTCAACAGAACAGATGCGCGAGATCTCTGGCCACTAAAGTACGAGAAGGGTCTCCCAGACCAGTCGCCGTTCAGGATGTTCATGGACGTTGTCCACAAGACGCTCGGTCTGGGAGGGCTTGACCTCCAGGTCCCCGCGTCTATTGAGACTACCATCGACCCGCCAACCCAACGTGAATCTTAACTATTACTCGGCGTAAACACAGACCCGAAGCTGACCTGTCGTGATGTGCAGTCTATGGATGCCGCATCTCGGTCGGTCTCCCTTCGGTCAAAATGATGCAGTACGATGCAGAGAAGATGTACAAAAGCATTGATGCTGCGCGCGATGCGGCGTGTGAGCGTGCACTCGACCTGGGAGTGGAGGACTTCCTACTCTGGGTCCAGGGGGAGCACCTGAAGGCCATGTCCGAGGGAGATGAGAAAAAGGTGTTCCATCCTGTGCAACAGACGGGGGACGGTACCAAGGGCTTTGGCATGGCCAACGGCTCGACGCCCTCCATCGTGGAGACCGAAAACGGGCCCACGCAGCTGGGCGTGGATGGTGACAGTATTGACTGGAAAGAGCGGCTCGTCGGTACGCCAGGTATACATATCTGTATCACACGATCCAGGACTGACGGCCCGAGGGCAATTGCAGCCTTTTGCCACGACCTCGACATCCCGCCGCCCACCTACAAGCCCGTCTCCAAGTCCCTTGGCACGGGAAAGGGCAAGACGTACATGTGTGCTGTAGTTGTTGCCAATGAGAGGTTTGAGGTGCCGTGAGTTGGAATAACTGTGTTGACTGAAGGGTTGGCGGCTGCAGACCGACTGACGTGTATCATATGGTACAGGGATGAGCGCTCTTCTCTCACTCAAGCGATCCAGGCAGCTGCCAGGCGAGTGCTGGTCGATTACTTTGGTCAGCCGGCTGTTTGATTTCGCCAGAGTATGGCCTGGGGGGGACAAGTGCAGCATTAAGCGGCAGTGGTGTGATCAAGGAGGAAGAAGTATCGGGGGAGGTGCTTTCCAGCAGTGATGTCAGAAACGCAATTCCAATGAGCATGCCATACAGTGTGAATATCAGTGATTGCGCTGCGTACCATCTGCCGAGAGAGAACAGCAATGCATCTATGCCACCCCGAGCTGGGATGAATAGGACGGTTGCACCCAGAGGGTGGCGGGGCATGTCCGGACAGCAGCCGTCCCGTTCCGGACATTAGCATCACGCTTCTCGGCGGCTGTCGTCGTCCTTCCGGTGTAGGTTATTTCCGTCAATCCAGACTCTCTACATCCCACCTTTTCCCTCACTTCCACAGTATCCTCTACCTCTCTGCCCGTCCTCCTCCCTCATCCACACCCAGGGGCTTGCACGCCCCACTCGCTCCATGATGGACATCACATCGTCCCCCACCGAGCTTGCGACCATTACAGCCTCGGCCACCTCCACTCTCTTCGACGTCATTGCGTCGACAGTGTCGGAAACGCTTACAGAGACGCTGTCAGCGTCGAATGATACGGCGGTCTTTGATGGAGGGCTGGGAGTGCCGGATGCGGATACGGGGGATGTGTCCGAGGGAAATTATGTACTTGTGAGTCTCATAGTTACTCATAAGGCAGACGCACCAGGGGGGAAGGGAGGCTGACATCGAGGCCTAACGGCAGAACACATTCATCGGCCTCCTCATCGTGCTCGTAGCATCGCTGTTCAATGCTTTGGGATTGAACTTGACGAAGCTAGATCATATACGGCAGCAGGGAATCCCGAGGAGGCAGAGAAAGGCAGATTGGATGAGGTTACTGTGGCTTTCGGGTATGGGCATGTACATGTGAGCTTGGCCCGCAGTCTTTGGATAGGGATCGGTGCTGATGGCAATGGGCAGTGCATCACAAGTCTGTAAGTAGGAAGCTGCCCGGAGACGGCACTGTCACCTGAGAGCTTGGGGCTGACACAATACACTGCGCGAACAGTCGGCTCGCCGCTGGCGTTGAGATACCTGCGCCCAGACTGGGTAGCACCTCTGGGCTCGTCCTCACTCGTCTTCAACTTCATCTTTGCGTACTGGCTGGTTGGCACTCGTACGCCAATGGAACTGTTGACCTTCTTGCATTTACAACAAGCTTACACTTCACTGCAGCTGTTACGCCAACGGACATACACGGGACTGTCATAATCATCATGGGGGTCATCCTCATTATCGTCTTCTCTAGCATCAACCACGGGCTTATTCAGAGCCTTAGCATAGAAAGGTGAGCTTTTAGGCATGACTTGCTTTACTCATGTGAAACTGATACCACTTTTCTGCAGGCTCAACTCTCTCTGGTCCCGTGGCGCCTGGATCGCTTACTTTATCTTCGTCGTCCTCTTCACCACCTCAACCTATCTCGCCTCCGGTCTTTTCGCTTCCCTCATCGCCTCCCGCGCATCTTTCTCCCCTCTCCCTTCTCCCTCCATCGAGCTTCCCACTTCCCGCCCCATCAAGCGGCACCCCGTCGCCGCATTCTTTGGCCGCGTGACAGGCGGGTGGAAGAGAGTGGAGCGGTTCGCGCTCGTCCGCATGGAGAGTATCTTCCAGAGGACAGATGATGCACGGTTAACGTGGCTGCAGGGGATAGGGTGGACCGTTGCCGGCGGGAGTCTCGCGGGGCTGTGTTTGGTGTTTACAAAGGCGGTGGTGAAGATTGTTCTGCTACCTGGGCACCCTGTGAGTTCTCGCGGTCTGGTAGATTGCGAGTGGGGTAGAACTGACAGGACCGGATGGGAAGTTCGTACACCCATCGTCGCTAGCAAGCTTGCTTTTGGTCATTGTCACGGCAGTGCTGCAGATCGTGTGCTTGAACAGGGCGTTGGTGTGCGCGGACACAGTGGTGGTCGTGCCCCTTTTCTACGCGGGGTACACGGTCTTCGGGTGAGCCATGACGTTTGTCAAGTATGGAGCGAAACAGCTACTGACGTAGAGGGATAGGTTCATTAACTCGTTGATCTTCTATGACGAGGCAGGCAAATATGCGCGATGGGTGAGTTCCATCGAAACAAGATCTGTGCACCGAACTGACCCATCGTCACAGGTTCTCGTCGCCGTCTTCTGCTCCATCGCCGTCCTCATCTCCGGAGTCGTGAGCTTCTTTCTGCGTCTCGGCCATATGTGTGTACCAACTTACTCCCCCCCTCTCCCCTCCACCCTTTGCAGGTCCTCTTATCCCTCAAATCATCCGCCAAAACAGCCCCAGACCCATATACTGTCTCTACACAGCCCTCTCGGTCCATGCGCCTCCGCCCTCTCACCCACGGCAAGCGCCCATCTGCTTCCGGCGACAATACGGGCCTCGCTGCCGGCGCCGCCGAAATGGGCGAGGCCGGCCCCTCAAAGTATGCAGGCGGGGAGGAGGAGGACGTGTTTACGGACGAGGAGGTACGACAGGAGAGTGTGCTCTGGGAAGTGGGGAGTGTGAGTTCTGATGAGGAGGATGAGGATGGGGAGAAGGGGGAGAAGGGGAAGGGTGTGGGTGGGGTGCGGGGCGGGACGGGGGAGAGGAGGGGGCTGTTGGGTGAGGAGGAGGAGGAGGAGGGTCTGCACGAGGGAGATGACGAGGAAAGGGAAAGGGTGAAGGGGAAGGAGAGACGGGAACAGAAAGGTGAAATCGGGGGTGAGAATGACGATGACGATGGGTTCGGGGATTATGAAGGGGTAGAGCAGGAAGAGGTCGATGAAGATAGGAATAAAGGGGAGAAGGAGTAGTTGATGGCGCGGTGGCGCCAGCCTAGTATATCCGTTTGATGGTGTGCATGAAGATTCCCGGGTTCACCTGTCTATCCTCACACTGTCAACTTCTCCCGCGTCTTCACCTGCGCCGCCTCCTCCACAGGGGCCGCCTCCCCCTCCCCACCAATCAGGGACACCTCCCCGTCCTGCTCCCCACTCCACCCTTCCCACTCTCCCTCCGCGTCCTCGCCCTCCAGTCCAAGCGCTTCCAACTCTGCCTGTGCCTCCCCGCTAAACCAGTCCACCACATCCCCCTCCATCACCAGCCACCTGCTGTTCAGCACGTCGTACACCTGCACCTCTTCGGCAGAGAGGACATTCACGCCGGGGATATTACGCACGACGCGGGTGAACCGCGCAACCTCCTCCGCGGGCTTCAACGGCGAGTGGAGGAAGAGGATGGAGAGGCCCTTAGGCGGGCCGAAACGAGAGATGACTTCGCGTTCGGGCGCAGCGGTCCCAGCCTCGACACCCTCGGCTACAGACTCCACAACCTTGTCCACCTTCCCATCGGCCAGGGCGCGCGCCGCGCTGCCAGTGTTCTTCCACCCAGCCTCGTTGAAGTCAGGGACCACACGCAGCAGCCCTGTGGAGAGTTTAGTGGAGAGGGCGATGCGGAGACCGAGGTCGCGGACCTTGCGGGGGAGGCTTTGGGCCCAGTTTTTGGGGTTCAAGGGGTGGATGGGGGCACCGCCTCGACCTGGATGGTGAGACGAGGGGTGTCAGTGTCTGGTATGATATGTGTGGGTACGCAGTAGCCATCACTGAGACGGATAACTGAGAAGAATACGCACGAGTGCCACTGCTGGCGTCGCCTTGACGGGCCATACCGGTGCCCTTCTGAGGTCGCATCTTGTGCCCAGAGTAGTTGACGGTCGATCGCGACTTGGTTTGCTTGGTGCCCTGTGTACGTCCCATAATATTAGTGGTGCTCTATATTCAAGGTGACAGGAACTGGAAAGAGGGAAGACAAACAGCTCGGCTTTGGGAGAGGAACCAGACGACACAGCGGTGGAGGATATCCCGTCGCACGCGCTGACCAAAGATGTCGGAGGGAAGGGCGATCACCATTTTCTGCGAGGCACACCAACCGTCGTCAGCTTCAGGTCGATATCGAGTCTTTCAAATAATGTTATAGGAAGCTTACGGCGTCCGAGGGGAGAGTGGGAGTGGGGGAAGCGAGGGAGGAGACGGGGAGGAGGATGGGCTCAGAGGTGCCAGAGCTGGAGGGGAACCATGCGGCTGTCTCGACTACACATTACACGATATCAGCTCTGCCCCGCACGTTACACTGTACAGCCATGTACTGTGCAACAAATCGACCTACCGGAACGCGCAGTCAACGCCCGTTCTATTTCATCATCCGCCTGCTCCGTCAACCCCTCAAATGTGACATTAGGGGGCACCTCCTCCCCGCTGGCCGGGGCCGCAGACGCGGGGGGTTGTGTGGGGGGGATGGCAGCAGTGGAGTTGTGTCTGAGCAAAAGGGGGACTGTGCTGGGCCCTGCTATGGAGCGGGAGAGGAGGGAGACGGATATGGGGCGAGCTGTTGCTCGGAGAGGCTATAGAGGACGAGCGGTCAGACGACTTTACAACGGCGGCTCTGCACGGGTAGCGTACCTGGGAAAGAGCATGGATGAGATGGGTAGCCCTCGTCATTGTGGCAGATGTCTATGGGAACCCAGGGGAGGGAAAGGTCGAGAGTTGAGGGGGAAGCTGTGTGTCGAAAGAGTAACGAAGGAGAGCAGTGAAGGCGAAGATGGCTTTGAACTTTTCGGACATCGCGGCTCAGTAAAAGTGTGGCATTTATTTCGGCGGGACACTACAGGACTCTGGCTGCAGTCGCTGGTCCGTCACTCAAGGCAGATGGCCTCAAAGATGCGACATGCATGCAGTAAGTGTAGCCTCCAGGTTCCTCCCTTGTACCACTCGGCTGTGCATGCATGCTTTATGGACACTTCAAGGCTAGGAGGGCAGGAAAGAGAAGTGTGCCTAATAGTTAGCTTGGGCGGTGTGAGCCTGATACTTTATACCCGCCACGTGCTACAGGCTGTAGTCTGTAAACATTCCAGAGGGCACATCTGAGAGTGAGGGTGACCATGCACATGGATCAAGCATGGTGCTGCACAGGTCAACAAAGTATGGCCCCCTGGGGATGGGATGATACATAGTATAGACAGGAAAGCAAGTGAAAACACTGCACCGACGAGCTGGTCCATGACGGTGCGAGCCTGACCAACCCACGCGTCTTGTTTCGGCGCGGTGGAAGAGTCGACGAGCTCTTGAAGCCAAACATCCATCTTCTATCCTTCTCTGTCACAGCAGCTCATCCTCTCCCCTGCACTCACACCCCGCCGCCGCCTCACATCGTGGCCGAGTCGTGTGCGACGCCGACTCATCTGAAGCACGAACTCTCGCCTGCCCAGCACCTTGACAACCGGTCGCCTCCTTCCACAGACACTTCATCATCACAACATCCACCCGTACTTCACTTCCATCGCCCCTCCGTCCATCTACCGTCTCCACCAGCTGAAACTCGCGTCTATAACGACCCAGTGTACTGCTGCCCCTCCGCTATCGAGATCGGACGACACTGCAATGCCACCACGCAGAGCTGCAGGGGTCAATGCGTCGCCGGCGAGGAGCGCCAGGAGTGCGAGGAGCGCAACGAGGGAGCGAGGGCGGGAGCACGATGAGGACAGCCTGAGCGCTGCAAGGTGAGTCCAACGTCTGAGATATATTACGAGTGGGGTGCTTTGAGAGACGCCAAAAATGGCATGCGGTACGAAAAGAAGCTGATTGGACTTTCACAGCGGGTCGTTCAAAGTGCCAACAGACCGGCCCAAGAACCCCTTGGGCACCCTCACCGGCACCAGCGTCAAGTGAGCTGTTTCTCTTTCTACCACTTACCAAGCTCTCTGCTGACTTCCCACAGCGTCCAAAACGCCTTTGCCACCGCCTCCTTCGCCGGCGCTCACCACCAAAACTTCTTCACCCCATCCTCTTCGGACCGCACCTTCCCCTCCCACTCAGCGTACAACGTTGACTCGTCCCTCCTCCGAATACCCCGGGGGCCTTCCCCCGTTTACTCCCATCCTACGTCGCCAAGTGGCTCTCAGTCGTCCCGTACACGGGCGAAGTCGCCGACAGAGGAGCTGGCGGACTCGGCGCGTGCCCTTTCTCCTGTGAGGTTCTTCCTGCAGGGGGGACGGGACGGGGACGTCTCGGGGGAGTACACGAGCTTCTCGTCTACCGGAAACACATCTGGCACGTCGAGGTCGTCTGCAAGGCAACAGAGCTATGACTATCACGCGGAGGAGGAGTTTGTGAGGCAGCAAAGGAAAGCGAAGGGCGGGCGGACCTCCCTGGGGAAGAAGAGGAATGACGAGGATATGCCCTACCGTCCCGCGGAGGAGGACGAAGTCGTGTACGACTCGGATGACTCGGGCGGGGAAGGAGAGGGTATCGTGCGTGGCGGGGCGCTCGCAGGGCGGGCAGGTACGCGTGGGAAGACGCGCGAGCGCGGGAAGGGGTACCTCGGCGGCGATTTGGCTTTCCAGCCGGTGCAACCAGGCCGGAGGAAGAAGAACGGGGATGTGGCGGGGTATGATGAGCAGGAGGACTACGAGTCACAGAAGACCGATACGCCGGCGCGGTCGATGCGCGGGGCCTCGCCGTTCCAGGTGCTCCGCAACGGCATGTCGCCCGGGCGATCACTTACCCCGCAGTTCCCTGCCGGCGGTAACATCATTCGCGAACCTGTGACGCTTGGCTCCATCGCCGGCGACGTCCTACATGGTATCGTTCTCGCCCTCCAGGGGCTCGTCGAGCTCATCTCTTCCCTCGTTATTGGGGGCGTCGCTAACCCCGCGCGCCGCATTCTTGCGTGGAGCAAAGACCTCGCCTGTAAATTCGGCCGGGATTGGTGGAAGTGGCTCGGTGCCGCTTTCGCCCTCTCCCTTGCCGTCTCATATATGTCGATCGCCTTGCGCCCAAAGGGCATCTACCGTGCACCCGACATCCCCCCTGGTTCCGTCGACGAGATGTCCTCCCGCTTGACCAACCTCGAGCAAGCTACCGCGACGCTCTCTGACATGCTCCGCGCCGTGACTGAGGGCGAGCACGAGTACGAGCTCTCGTCTACGGCAATCCGCGCGCGGATGGACGACCTCGAGTCCGCGGTATTACTCGAGAAGAAGAGAGTGGAGTTCGCCCGCGGAGAAGCGAGCAAGGATGCCAAGGGGATGCACTCGTCGCTCGCGGCGCTTCGCGCAGAGATCCAGGAGCTTGCATCCCAAGTCGGGTTGCATGAGAAATCGATCGCGGCGTCACAAGCCTCTGCGGCGGCGATCACTTCTGCTAAGCGGGAGATTGCCGCGCTGGAAGCCCGCGTAGGCAAGGTCGAGCAAGGCGTGCGTGACGCGTTGGACGATGGTCGCCTGGTCGAGGCTGTCGAGAAGATCTTGCCTGGATCTGTACCAATCCGCGTGAACCGCCAGGGCGAGGTGGAGGTGCAGCCCGCGTTCTGGGTGGAGATGAAGAAGGTGATGATGGGGCGGACGGAGGTGGAGGCGGTGGTGAGGAGGTTGATGGGGGAGGTGCAGAAAGTGCAGGGTGGTGGGGAGATGGATGAAAGGATGCTGGAGCAGTGGATGGAGAAGGCGTTTGAGCGCAGGTCGCGCTCGGGCGAGTTCCTCTCACGCTCCACATTCACCACCCTGCTCGAAGCAGAACTGCAGGACCTCCGCCGAGACTATGCCGCTGCCAGGCCGCCTCCTTCCTCGAAATCCGCACCCGTCACGATCAAGAACGGCAAAGGCGACGACCTCACCAAGCTCTTCAACGAGCTCATCGACGCAGCCCTCCTCAAATACTCCAAAGACACCATCGCCCGCACAGACTTTGCCCTCTTTACGGCTGGCGCCAGAGTCATCCCGCAGCTCACGAGCGATACCCTTACCTTGTCCACTGCGAGCAAGGCGGGCAAGCTCCTCTGGGGAAGCAAGGATGTGCAGGGGCGGCCGCCTGCGACGGCGCTTCACCCGGATATAAGCGTCGGGAGCTGCTGGCCGTTCAAGGGGCAAGAAGGGAGTCTGGGAGTCATGTTGACGAGGAGGGTGGTGGTCACGGATGTGACAGTGGAGCATGCGCCTAGGGAGCTGGCTTTGGATACGTCCTCGGCGCCGAAGAGTGTGCAGGTGGTGAGTTACTTGTCAGGTATGAGGTCGCCGTATTGCAATGGACGCGCTAATCTGGCCGCTGTTAGATGGGAATTTTGGATGCCGAGGAGGACAAGGAGAAGTTGGAGCGGTATTGGGATACCCTCGGCAGGTAAGTTCATATCTGCATCATGACGCCTCCAAGACACTGATATCGCCCACAGTGATGAGCCTGTGCCGGACCATCTCCCTCTCGGGACATTCACATATGACCCTTCTGCTGCGTCGCACATCCAGACCTATCCCGTGCCATCCGACATTGTCGACCTCGGGATCACGGTCGGCGTGGTGGTCTTCAAGGTGGAGAGTAACTGGGGAGGAGCGCTGACGTGCCTGTACCGAGTAAGTCATCTTTGAGGCTAGTCGGATGTCAAGTGCCGAAGCTAATGTTGGGAGCAGGTGCGGGTGCATGGGGAAGTGAATGCCCATGGGGAGGTGTGAGGGGTTTGGACCGGGCGGGCCTGGCGAGATGTGCACGAACTATTTGGGGCTGGGGTATACGTGCATCACACCTGCATCTCTTTGTATAATGGGGCAGTGGATATATATATATATGCCATGCACTGCGGAGAATGCGACTTGGCCAGGCTTGGTGTTACGCGCGCGCATCCGGCAGGCACAAACAGCGGCAGAACTCCTTATCTCTCGCACGCCCAAGTCCTGACCCGGTTGGCTACGCACCCAACTTATTTATACTCGCTCGCCAGCCATGTCACCTTTTCCTCTTCAACACTGCCTGTCTAGTCCGGATCCCCGTCACAGAAAATGCCGCCAGAGCGACCGAAGAAGAATTCGGTAGAAGCAGCACCCCGTCCGACAGGCAGCGAGCTGTGGCGCGACTCTACGACATCGCCCGGGGTGCCTCGGATTACATCCCGAACAACGGACAGTACTGGTCTGGCGTGCCAGCGATGCCACCGCCGGAAGAAGAAGGTGAGTGGGTTGTGCATCGATACTCGATCAGTCCAGCTAACATTTTGGAAATGGCAGTGCGACAAGGCGAAGCCGGCATGCAAGAGCTGCCAGCAGGCAGCGGCGGACTGCGTGTATGACATCGTGATATCCGATAGGTCGCATCCGAAGTGAGCTCCTCCCCGTCTGCGTTCCAGGATCAATGGAGGTGCTGATTATGAACAGCTTTATTTCGGACTTGATCAGAGAATCGTCAGCCCAAAAAGAGAGGGTGGCATGGCTAGAGAAGAGTCTGGGGAGCATGCTGGGGACGGACGTCTCGACGATATCAACCGGCACCTCCCTTGACTCAGCCCCAGCCAGCCTTGCCTCCACACCCCCCTCCATTTCATTCCCACCCCCGCCCCCGCCCCAGCCCCCGTCTTCCTCTTCCGACACCCCATACCCACCCACGTTCGCTGAGCGCATAGTCCGCCAAGTCCTCACCACAGAAGTCGACCGTCAAGATCGCGAGTTCTCCCTCCGTGCTACCATATTGGAGCGTCTTGGAGCGTGCGAAGACGATGACATGGACGGCGATGAACAAGGGGCGAGGCAGGCCAAGCTTGTGGCGTGGCCGCCCCAGGCGCTGGCGGTGAAGCTTGTTGAATTGTATTTTGGGCATGTGGGCGGGTTTTGGCCGATCTTGAATAGGGCGGAGGTGGAGAATGAGTGAGTGTGGGGTGTTGCCCCTTGAGTTGAGAGCACGGTGGCTGACTCTTAGTAGTTTAGCGACGATATATAGTATGACGGCGCCAGATCCGCCGTCTGCTTTGACGATCCCAGGCCCAGACGTGAGGATCTATCGGCTCTTCATGATCTTCGCTATTGGCTGTAATATGCTTGGCCAGCGAGGCTATCGGATGCGGCACGATACTTCGGTGTTGAGGAACTATGCGTTCCAGCATTTCCCAGCTGTCATGAGAGGCGATGAGCTTGTGAGTCGCTGAAACTGAAACGCACTCCACGAGTGTGCGCTAATGATGAGCAGCTCTGTCTGTATGGCATACTCCATTTTGCCATATATTGCATCCTCGACTTTGCTCAGATGAACCCCTACAATGTTGTGCGGATCGCCTCAAGACTTGCTATGGAGCTGAGGATGCACGAGGATGATCCGACCCTTTCTTTCGAGGAGCAGGAAAATCGGAGAAGACTGTTTTGGAGTGTCGTTATGGTTGACCGATTGGGTGAGTCGATCTTCTCCGCGCTGAGAACGACCGCTGACCTGCCATGGAATGTAGTATCAGCGACATTGATGAAACCTCTCGCTATACCGGACTCTGTCATCAAAACTTCTCTACCCACTACAGTACCGTCTGAGGGAGGAAACGGGCTGGGTATGGAGCCACTGAATGACAAGGTAGGTCGTCGCTATAACCATGACAGTGCTGTACATTAGCTCCAATTGACACCCCTTTCCCAGGCCTCCATTGAGCTCTTCCGGCACATGGTGCTCTTGCGTCGCCTGGATGGCATCGTACTCCACGAGATCTACCTCTTCCCCTCACCGGATGCGGACTCAAATACCACTCTGACACGTATCCGTAACGAGATCGACTCCTGGTACGACAGCATCCCCATCTCCCGCTCCAGCCGGGGCTATTGGCCACTCGAACTTGGCTACCACCAGCTTCTCTGCCGACTCTACCGCCCTTCCCCCCTCTTCGCTCACACCCACCCTCTGCGGATGCCGACCCTCCGCCGGTCGAGCTATCGCGTCATCGAGATCTACCGCTCTCTGCAAGCGGAACAACGCGTCCCGCATAACTATGTTCACCTCCACGTGATCGTGACCGCTTCTGTCGCGCTGATCTACACTCTCTTGGAGAGCGAAGGTGACCCGCAGAACCTGCATCTTGCGGCATGGAGGCGTCAGGCGCTGCAGGAAGTAGGGAACTGCGAGGAGCTACTCGGGACGTTTGCGGTTTGCTGGCCGGGCGTGTCCAAATTTAGGGAGGCATTCAACCACCTAGCGGAGGACGTCAAAGCGCGGCTGGGTGACACAGTGCAGCCCACTCCTGCTAGTCAGTGGGCGGCGCGCCCGTCAACCCAGGCGATGCCCGCGAACGGCGAGATGATGCAGGTTTACCAACCAGTACCTGAGTTCTCGCCGACTTGGGATTGGGACATGGCGTCGTGGGATGAGGCGTGGATGATGCCGAACGTAGACGTGCAAGAGGTGATGCCGGATGCGGCGCTGCATATGAACAGTGTCTCAGGGATGGGGATAGACGAATTATTGCTGAGTATTGGGATGGGAGGGTTTGGGGATGTGGATATGGTGCCTCATGCATGAGTGTTGCTGTTTCCTCTAGTGGTCTTTCTTGATGTATAATCAATCTATCCTTGATGTACGATCTAGTAGTCCTTCATCGCCGCCACCTGCGCATCCATCCCGGCCTTCATCAAGTTCAGATCACGCCCCGCGAAGACAAAGCCCACACAGTCGTGATCTTTGCGAAGTCGCGCAAGGATGTCCGGCCGGGGCTCAAGCCCACCGAACCCGACTTTGATAGAAGCTGCGGTGGCGGCTTTGCAGATGCGGTCGAGCGCCGCTTCCATCTGGGGCTGGTCGTACTCGCCAGAGATGCCCATGCTGATATTCTCTGTCAGCTCAAGTGTTCCGTCCACAAAATCGAGGGAAAGGAGCTCACTCGTCAGAAAGGTCCCAGCAGCCCACGAAAAGCATGTCCACCCCCTTTACCGCCGCAATCTCCCTGTTCAGCTGGTTAGCTGTGGTACCATTCCGGTCATGTGGCACTCTCCAACTCACTCGACATTGTTCAGACCCTCGATAGTCTCGATCATGGGGCACGTCAGAGTGGTAGCATTCGCGGCATTCTGGGTGTGTCGGAAGTGGGGAACGTTGAAGTTCTGCTGGGGGGTGAAAGCCAGCGGTCTCTCTCCCTGTGTCACTCGTCAACAAGTCAAGTTCAACAGGCAATCGTGTACTTCTAGGCGTATATCACGTACCAGAGGACGATGCTTGCTGCACCTGACCATCTCCCGAGCCATGGCCGCGGTGTTGGTCCTGGGGACGATGATGCCCTGGGCACCATTGTCGAGTAGGCGGGAGATCCAGTCAGACTGGTTGGAGGGCACCACGACGATTGGGGAGAGTCTGTAGGGGTCGTACTTTGAACATCAGCCCACCGTTCTTCGCCCTACCGGACCGGGGGAAGACAGCGCAGTACGGCACACGCACCCAAGGTTCAAGCAGGTGAGCATGATGTCGATAGCGGTCTCGATCCCCGTTCTCTGGTGCTCCATGTTCATGAAGATGGCATCGTAGCCACAGATCTTGGCGATCTGCACTACCTCCAAAGAATGAGCCACGGTGATCCCGAAGCCCAGCCCGAGGGCGCCGGTCGCCATCTTGTCTTTAAGCCAGTTGGGGCGGCAATTGGCGAGGACTTGCTCGTAGGTGATTTCAGACATGGCGGGTGGCGTGTGTAGGCAGTATGTATATGGGGCATCTTGTTCGGGCTGCTGCACGATATATATTATATAAGTGAAGCGGGGGTGGATACGGAAGAGGATGGCGTCGGGCGTGGCGCCGACGCTTCCTTATCTCATCTCACGCTGGCTGTCGGGTTCCTGAGTCCGATCCCGCTTCCCACAGGAATCATGCACGATGTGGATCTTGCTTGCTGGCCATGCATATATATACCTGGCAGCTGTTGTTACTGCAGCTCATCGTCCCCACCTTGGCAACGCCCAGAACCCGCCGCCATTACCATCTGCCATGCCCGTCGCTGTCACCCAGAAGAAGAAGATCCTCGGCATCGGCCCCGGTAAGGGCGCGCTCGCCGAGTTCGAACAGCTCAGCAAGGACTTCGAGGTGCACATGATCAACCGTGGCCCTCGAGCGGAGGTCAGCTAGCTCTGACACGACTAAGAGCTATTGAGACGGTATGAGTGTGCTGACTCGTTGTCACGTTGGCCAATAGGTCAAGGCCGAGATCCAGAAGCAGTGCGCGGAGAACGGGCCGTTCTCGGCCATGTTCCTCATGTTTGCGAATGGCTCGTATGGGCCCATGGATGAGGAGCTCCTAGCCCCTGTGTGGAAGAACGGGAACTGTGAGTCGGCATGTCGATTGCTGCGCAGTACTGAGAGCTGATACAATAAGCAGATGTGGGATGTTTTGCGCAGTGCGGTACCGGGTAGGTCAAAATGCCCGGCTGCGTTGAAGTGGTCTGCCTCCGGCCAGCTAGCTAACCGAGCCTTTTACACTAAAGCTATGACAACGTGAACGTAGCGGACATCACCAAGCACAACTGTGTGAGTGAGCTACTTTGATCATTACTTAGCCAGGAGCTGACAATGCAGCTCTCTCCAGTACTTCACCAACACCCCCGATGCTGTGACCGAGTCCACCGCTGACTTCACCGTCGTCATGTTCCTCGCCTGCTTGCGCGGCCTTACCATGGCTTCAATGGCTGCCAGTGCGGGTAACTTCCACCAAGACGTCCCGCTCACTCAGGACCCGCGGGGGGTGACGGTTGGGATCATTGGATTTGGGAGGATCGCAAAGGACTTTGCGAGGAAGATTAGCCCGTGGGAGGTGAAGATCCAGTACAACACGCGGACAAGGCGGCCTGAGGAGGGTAAGTGATATTGCGATCGAACAGTGTATGCTTGTGGAGCTGACATGAGTGTAGAGGAAAAGAAGTTCGGCGCGACATACGTGGACAAGGACGAGCTCTTCAAGACGTCTGACGTGATTGTCATCCTCACGCCCTTTACCCCCGAGACACACCACATAGTGGACTATGAGCAGTTCAAGTTGATGAAGGGTGAGCTCTTGGGTCACTGTGTACCTCTTGATCTGGACCTGACGACTGTAAAGACGGTGTCTATATCATCAACTCGTCGCGAGGAGCCGTCATGAACGAGGAAGCACTCATCGACGCCCTGAAGAGCAGCAAGGTCGAGCGCGCCGCCTTGGATGTGTACGAAAATGAGCCCACGATCAACCCGTACTTCCTCAACAACCCTCGAGTCACAGCCACACCTCGTGAGTCATCTAGCCGTAAACCTGTAGGGCGTCTACTGAAGAGTCTTTAAGACGTCGCCGCGTACACGGAGGGAACAATCTACCGGGGTGAGCGAGACGCGTTCAACAACGTTCGGGCTTTCTTAGAAACTGGCAAGCCTGTGACTCCCGTCAACGGCCCCTTCTAGACAATATAACCAATACATGCTCCCTACCTGGGTGGCATATGCACCCTTGACTCTTCCACTGCTTCCTTGATGCCCTTAGCGTACCAATCCGTCACGTCCTTACACTCCCAGTCCCCGTCTTTGTCTAGCACCTTCTCCCACTCGAGATCATGCGCCAAAAACACTATCACCCCGTCCTCCTGCTCCATCCTCCCCATCTTCGACATTGTTCTGTACGCGACACCAAGATCGTCGTGTAAGGCCAAAAGCCCACCCCTGGCCCTGACCTTCGGGGAGAAGGAGTCTTTGGCGGCAAAGAGACCTGCCTGGAATGGCGGATGCGAGTGGCCTTTGCAGCAGGAGTACTGGGCCCGCAAGTGGGCAGCATCACCGGCGAGGATGAGGAATGTTTGAGGGGAGGTAGAGGTGCGCACAAGGGCGGCAATGTGTCCAATCATATGCTATGCCACGTATCACTTCAGCGTTTGCTTGGCACGACAGGGGAACCAGACTTACACCTTCGGCCTCGAGGATATAGAATGAGCCGTCCCCATAGTAATCCAGCCCTGCAAACGCCCCGACATGTTTCCATGGGTCCTCTGGCCCAAGCTCGTGTACCACGCGCTCGGAGTTGATGGGGATATCGGCGTCGTTGACGTTTGCCTCGGGGTCACTAGGGTAGCCTGCAAAGTCATGAGCGTGTGCCATCAGTGAAAGGACGAGGAGCTGCTTACCAGGCAGCCTTGACTTGATAACGCCATTGCCGATGATTAGCTTGGTCTTGGTGGGGAATGCGCTGATGTCTCCAACATGATCCCAGTGGGTATGAGATAAGACGACCGCCTCGATTGACTGGAGTGGTACCAGATCCGCGACGATCTGCGCGAGCGGCTTCCTCGGTGGCACTGTTGGGTTCCTCCCTAGAGCACTCTGAACGACCGGTGGATAGGACTTGAGGTCTGCTTTGAGACCCAAATCAAAGACGATGTTCCTCCCGCTAGGGTGCTGATCTGAGGTCAGTTGCGTGCCCTCCCATCTCTGCCACAGCCAGTCTCAACTCACCTCGATCAGGAAAGTGAACACTGGGATTCTAACCTTGTCCTTTGTGTCCATCCGCAACATCATCCCCAGGGGCATGGAAATCTCTCCGGTTCGGATGACGGTGACCTTGCAAGAGACATCAGAAGGAGGCAGGGGCTTGTAGAGCACGCTGTCGAGGAGCGGGACTTTGAGATCACGCAGGCCGTGGATGTCTTCGACCACTGACATAGTCCTACTATCTGGCACGCGATACTTGCAGGAACTGGAGAGAAAGGTCAAGGGAGACGGCGGGGGCTGCAGGTTGAGAGAGGAATGGCATATGCTGATCACCCGTGTTACTCAAGCGCCACGGTTGTCGGACGTGACTCCGACATGCTTGATTCTTGACGCGAGTACACCTGCGGCCTGCACGGGGCGAGTGCGATAGGCTGCCGCTTGCCTTGGTGGTTTATCTAACCTGTTATTAATCTTAGTATCCCTTATGGCTGATTGTTACGTAAACAACATTCCTTCGGCATCACCGTGGTGCTGTCTGCTTTCATCATCATCAATGCGTCTATGATCTTGGGCTGCCGAATATACAATGACTGCTATGTTGTCCACGCCTCTCAACGAAGTGAGCGGTACGGGGAAATGTCGGCAATTCGATCTGCAGGAGGTGGGCACAGCATCCGACCGTCTCCGGGCCCGGCGACTGTTCGCGCAAGATAGCTGTAGTCCAGCCCTTGCGCCTTACCCCCCACAGCGTCGTCTGCCTGTACGCCCGGGCCTACCCCAGAGGTATTTATTGACGTCATCTAACTAACAAGTCTGTCTATACATGTTTGTAGCAGGTCTGAGACGTTCCAGATCAGGGATCCTTTGACGACCATGTTACGCCATCCCTTCACCACTGCCCCTATCGAATGTGAGGCTGGGCCGACGTCTACGGGACCTGGGGTCAGTAGTGCCCACTTGGCCACTTAGAATCTGCGGGAGTACCTGTCGCAATCATGATTCTTCATCTTATCCCCCACCACAACGACCAACATCGCCCACTCATTCGATCCATCTTCCCCCCCCCATCAACACTTCTCATCTCCATCGCCACTCGTACAGCACAACCCCTTCACAACACGCAGCTACACACACGTACCGTCGACACCAGCTTGTAAACAAACATGGCATCTTATCAAGGCCGGGCCCCGGGGAATGTACCGTCAACAGGCACCGCTTCAACTTCGGGGTCCGTCGGTAACGGGTCGACTTGGTCAAACTTGCCGGGTAACTTTACCAACTGTGAGTAAGATATCTGTCGAGCCCGGCACTAGTTGACGAAAAAATTGTACCTCCGCCTACTTAAGGGTCTAGGGGCCACATCTCCAACATGTCCGCAACTGCCTTGGACACCGGCTCATCAGGGGGCTCAAGAGCCCCGGAATCCAGCTCCGTGATCAACAGTGTGCCCAACCAACGCATCGCCGTATCTTTCACTGACGATAAGTATCAGCGTCGCATCGACGTTGACCTCTGCGTATTAACTGACCCCGACGCGCTCAAAAAGCCTATAACCTTTGAAATCCAAGGCTCTGGGCCCCGGCAAGAGCTGACGATTAGTCGAGTGGGTGACTGCGTCACGGTGGAAGTGGACCCGGATGCATCGAGGCCTCCCACGTCGAAGCCTCCCACGTCGAGGCCTCCCACGTCGAGGCCTCCCACGTCGAGGCCTCCCACGTCGAGGCCTTCCACGTCGAGGCCTCCCGCATGGGGGTCGAGTCATGGGAGCAACCTGCCCGCGTCGGCAACTACAGGGGAAGGGACGGCAACGACGATATGGGATACAGAACGTCAGATTCCGTAAGTCTGCACCCTTGTCGTTCTTGGTCTAAAATGGGGGTGTGTGGTCTAAAATGGTGGTTGAGGGAAGCTGAGTGGTGTTGGGTATTGTAGGAAGCGTACCTTCTATGATGGCTGGGTGAAGGGAGAGCACGGATGGCTCCCCGCAACTACTTTGGGCCCCGTAACTGCTGAGGACGATGGCAGCCGTGTGGCTCCCGGCCTCGATCTGTACGACTTTTGCACACGTCGTGCTGATGGGTTGGGTGGTCTGGATGATACGTTGAGGACGGTTGAGAACATGGCAGCATGGGTGCAGGAGCGATGTGAGTTTGATCTCGCCTGTTGTAATTTCGTCTTCCCCGAGCGAGACCGTTGTTGACAGGCGAGATGTGCAGACCGGGCTTCGGACGGGTCCTCCTTCTTCAGCCGTGAACAAGCCCGGGAATTCACTCCCCTTCTCCTCAATGGGAGCAACGACGGATCCGACGATTCCCGCGCCTGTATCACCCGTGGCCTCGACGAAGTCGTTGCCAGGATCATCCTCCCCGCGATCGAGCAGACCACAGGATCCGACTTGTCCGACAACAACCGCAATATGGCCTGCCCCACCGGACCATGGGTGCCGACAGAGAGCGAAGCGGTGGAAGGGACAGACGTGACGGCGTGGACGAATCAATCCCTGAAGGTGTGGCTGGCGAGAAAACTCCAGCCGGATCTTGACATGTCTGACAAGTCGGTGCTGAAAAAGGGGAGGGAGACACTGCATAAGGTGAGGAGCTTGGGGAGTCAGATGAGCCGAAGACGTGAGTTTGTCCTCCGCGCTACGGAGCCGAGGAGGCCAGCTGACTCCACCTCGCTCGCCCACCCATCACAGACGGCCTCGATCCGCAGATGACAACCTTTCTTTCCACTCGAATCGGGACATGGATGTGTGACAAGATGACCAACGCTGGCGTAAACGAAGTCACCGACAAGATTCTATCCGATGCCGACAGTTACCTGATTGAGAAATCTTCCTTACTTTCCACATTCTCGAAGGAGGACCGCTCGATCGGCTGCTCGCGCAGAAAGCGTGGGGACACAGCGTCCTCCTCTACCTCTGCCTCTGTCTCTCCCCAGTGGGCTCCCTCTAGCCAGGGTACCTCGTCCGCCTCTTCCTGGAATAGGCCGGCCGTCTCTAGCGATAGTACGGGGCCGAGTTTGGGGTCCAGGAATGATGCTGAGAGCGTAGGGAGTACGCAGGGTGCGGTACCGTCTTCCAGCCAGCAGACGCCATCGTCAGATGTGTCCACTCAGCGAGAGGGCAAAAGGGTGACATTCGCTCCCGACCCGCCAGACGCTCCCGAGCCCAATACACAACCCACACAGGCACCCAAATCCACGCAGGCAACCGAATCCTCGCAGGCACCCGAATCCACGCAGGCATCTGTGTAGCTTGCCCCACTGTACGCTTGTCGACTGCTGTATGCACTCTATCCGAGGCTAGCTATGCATACAAGGGAAAGCTCTGGGGTTTGCTTTACGCAGCGTGCATATACTGTATGGATATCGTGACGGTCGTGATCATTTCTTTGTAGCTACCCACGCCCAGACAGACATCTCGCTCTCCTTGGCGGGCAGTTTTTCGCTCTTTAGTGCCTCAGCATCCTTGCCTGTCTCCTTGTCCTTGTCCTTGTCCTTGTCCTTGTCCTTGTCCTTGTCCTTGTCCTTGTCCTTGTCCTTGTCCTTATCCTTATCCTCAACCATATCCTTATCCTTCCCCGCCGCCGCCGCTGCCCCAGGCGCATCGTGATCAAAGGTCCACCTGCCCTTGCCCGCCCACGCGAGCTCTCTCTTGACCTTGTCCAGCACGCCATCCAGCCCATTCTTTGCTGCAGCCTTGCCCGAGCCCGATCCCTTGACCAGCCCAGTCCCCTTATACTCCAATGTGCTCCGCACCCAGACGAGCACGGCATCCGCGAGGGCCCCCGGTATTTCGCCCGCGCGCCACGTGCGCGCGAATACGGGCGTGGTGAGCCCGGCGGGCTTGAGCGCTGCGGTGGTGGGGAGGTGGAAGCGGAGCGGGAGGAGGACGAGGGGCTGTATCATGTCTGCGAGGAGGAGGGACGCGAACGAGTTGTGCAGGGACTGTGGGGCGGAGGAGGGGAGAGTGTATGAGAGCTCGACGATCTCGAGCTTGCCGCCGCGCTTGAGCACGCGGGTGGCTTCTTCGATGAGGTCGCCCCATTTGGACTCGGGGACGCCGAGGCCGACGAAGCGGATGTGGACGTGGTCGAACACGCCGGTGTCGAAGGGGAGGCCGTTCAAGCTAAGGGGGGGTTAGTTGGGGAGCATGTTGGGGGAGAGCGAGTGTGCGCACAAGTTTGCGCGCTGCCATGTGATCCGCTTGGCGACGCTCTCCCAGACGCCTTGGCCAGTGGACACTCCCTCGGATGTGGACCTCGCGGTGGACTCTGCGTGTGCCAAGAGGGACAGGTCGGTATAGCACGGGACGAGGTCGATGCCGACAATGTTGGCGTGTGACCATGCGAGTGCTTGCGAGATGGGCCAGCAGCCAGAGCCGGTCCCGATCTACCGTGTGTGTGCGTCAGTTGAGGTGGGAAGTTGCCACTGGCGGAAGCTAGACTGGCTCACGTCAAGCACACTCTTGGGCTGCTCGTCAAACTCTGCAAACGTGTGCCGGTCGCCGGCTACCTCATACATGGTCTCATGTAGCCTCGCCTCCCTGTCAGAGTATCAGCAATGGCACAAGAAAGCCCGGTCGTCGACTTGCGTCACTCACAGGTCCATCACATCTCTCTCCCACCCGACCCTATACACCCCGCCGATCTCTTCCCCCATCTTATCCACCCACACCTTCTTGCCCGGCATCCCCCACCTCTGCTTGACGGCCTCTTTCCACCCCTCCAGGGAATGCACGCTCTGGCTATCCTTCAGGCTCTTGGCGTCGAAGGGATGCAGCAGCGGCACGCTCCCTCTCCTCTCTCGCGTGCCGTTACCTTCCAGCATCGCCGCGGTGTCGTCCTCCGAGACCGGTAGGCTCCACGCCGCGAACGGCTGCCCGCCCGCAAAGGGCAGCACATCCGCGATGTTTGGCGGGTTGTACACCGCGCTGTGTGGCTGTGTCCGTCTCTGGCTCTGGCTCTGCGGGTCGAGCCGCGGGCCCTTGACGAGGCCCATCACCCTGTCGCGCGAGGAGACCGAGTGTGAGCTGCTGGAAAGGCTCGTGACCGACGGGGGGTGGTGGTGAGTCGGTTCGGCAGTCGCGGCGGATGGAGAAGGGGTGAAGAGGTCGGTGAAGTCTGTCGAGTCGTCGGTGGATTCTGTCTGGGCGGTGGTGGCTGGGGTGGTGTCGGTGTGGGAGGGGGGGGAGGAGGGGGCGTGAGAGGGAGAGGAGGAGGAGGGGGCGTGAGAGGGAGAGGAGGAGGAGGTGGGGGTGGGGGTGGTGGCGGCGGCGGGCGCAGGGGCAGGGAGAGGGCCTGCACGCGAGGCGGCCCTCATGCCCCCCTTGTGCGGCTTGAGCGCCGAGAGACCTCGGCCGAGCTCTCGATCCCCGGCGCGCAAGTTGTCCTTGACCATGCCGCTGAACGACGAGAGCTTGATCCTCGTCTCCCGAAAGGCACCCAGCTTGGAGGCCGGGGCCGGCGGGTGATGCGGGGGGGCGCGGGGGGGCTGAGGATCCGGCACGGGCGAGACGGCGGGGGCGGGGGCGGAGGCGGCTGGGTCTGCGATGGGGTCGTCCTCCCACCCGGCCTGGGGGATCCCCCTGATAGTGGGGTCCACCGACGGGCGGGCCTGGTCCATCGACGCGCGCGACTTGCGGTACATGGCCTGGTCGCCCACGCCCACGCTCACTTTTCCTTCGTGCGGTTGCGGCCGGTGTGTGTGCTGCTGGCGCCGCTGCTGGGCTTTGGGTCTGGGGGTGGAGTGTGGGCGAGGCGGAGGCGAGCAGTCGACGACGTTGACGATGAGGTTGTGAAAGGGCGCAGGGTCTATAGCGGGCAAGGGGGGCGGCGGAGGTGCGCGGGGGGGCATGCTAAAACGAGTGCTGCGGGGGCGGTGGAGGCGGCGAGGAGGAGAGTGATGTTGCTGTTGTCGTAAGGCGGGGGGCGACGTGGAACGGAGGGGGGGCGATGGTGCGACAGCCGGCGGGGGGACGGGGTCGAGCGCGATGGCACGGTGGCCGTGGGCGCGGGCGGCCTGAGTGGGGCGACAGCCGGCTGTTGCTGTTGCTGTCGCCGTCGCTGTCGTCGCCGTCGTCGTGGCTGTCGTCGCCGTCATCGCTGTCGTCGCCGTCGCCGTCGTCGCTGTCGCCGTCGCGGGCTCCCTCCCCAGTGGCGGCGACAACATGCATGCCGCTCGGCTCTTGCTCGCGCTGGAGGCCCGAGCGTGGCCCGACGAGGTCCGAGCGAGGCCAAGACATGCAAATGCTGATGGATGTCTTCTCACGTGCCGCGCTCGGACCCCGTCGCTCAGGGCAGCGGCCGCCGCAGCACAGCTTCAGCCGGGACGCGACGCGCCGCGCACGGGCCTGCACTGGAATCCGTGCCTGCCGCCCAGCCATCAATCCATCACCCTTGCCGTCCCGTCCATCAGCGCCCCCTCGCCCCCGCCGCTATATAAGCTCAGCCTCCCGCGTCGAATCCATCCCCCCTTCCCCTCCCGTTCCCTCTTTTCTCAACTCGGCACAAACATTCTCTCTACCCCGCCACGCAGCACTCCCACCACACTCCTCTTTCAGCTACAAGGATGCTCGTCACCAAGCTCGCCGTCGGTGCTGCTCTCGTCAGCGTGGCCAACGCCGCCCTGTCCGTCACCACCCCCGCCTCCCTTGTCCAGTGCCAGCCCGTGGCTATCTCCTGGACCGGAGGCAGTGGTTCGGTATGTCCCCCCCCCTCTCCCCCCTCCCCTCCATTGCCGATGTCAGCAAAGGAGGAGCAAGCGCCGAGAACGCGTCGCCACGCGTCGCAAGAGTGCCGTGGGCCCAAGGCTCTTGGCGCCCGTGGATCCTAGGCCACTCAATACATAGCTTGTTTACCCGATATCGACGGCACGCTGACAGCCGCCACCTACAGCCTTACTACCTCGCCATCAACAAGGGCGGCGACTCCACCTCTGCTGCTGTGAGTACATCGTGCTGGCACCGCCCCACTGCGTCCGCCGCGTACATCCTCTGCATCCGCTGCGTACCGCCGCTGCGCACAGCCCCAGCTGACGCGAGCCACCCTCTAGCTTGAGAACCTTGACAGTGCCGACTCTTCCCCTGTCACCTGGACCGTCAACCTCGCTTCTGGCACCAACGTGTGAGTATCACTTTGACTTTTGCGTGTCTTATCGTGGCTGACCCGTCCGTCCGCATCTCAGCACGATCAAGGTCACCGACGCCAAGGGAAACACCGCGTACTCCTCCCCCGTCGTCATCCAGCCCGGATCCAGCTCTGCGTGCTTGAGCTCCTCGGGCAGTGGCAGCGCCGCGTATGTCCCCCCCCCCCCCCCCTCTCCCTCCCACCCGCGCGCTCCGCCCCCACCGTCGACTAACATTCGCCCACTAACACCCTGCCTCTCACTCACAGCGCCTCCGGCTCCACCGCCGCCGCATCCGGTACCTCCGCCGCAGCATCCGGTGCCTCCGCAGCCACCTCGGCTGCCACCTCCGCCGCCGCCGCCGCCACCTCTTCCGCCGCCGCCTCGGGCGCGCTCCTCACCCGCGCGAACGCCGGCGTGATGGCCGCCGTTTTTGGGTTCGTCGCGACCGCTTTGGCCGTTGCGGCCGCTTAAGCTGCTGCTGCTGGGGCGTCATCCTCCGGCGGCGTGGTCCTGCGGCGGCGTGATGCTATGAGGCGGTGTAGCAGGGGATCGGGTGGGACTCTTTATATACTCTGGATAATGGTACGAGTTCGTACGACTGTCACTTATTGGCGATGTAGTGCATTCATTCGTCATGCCGGTCAATGGCGCTGCGTAGTCTGGTATACCGGCATAGACCTCCCATCAGCGCCAAGACGGCGTATCGACCAGGGCATCGTGAAACCGTGTGCTCAGGACTGGCTTCCGGTAGGTGCGGGCCCATCCCCGGCTCCCATACCCGCCTGTCTGTTCGGCGCATCCAGGAATATGTCGTCACAAGTGAATAGATAAATGCACGGGTCTGTATCTGCTTATATCATCCTCCTATCTCGCCATCTCGCTTTGTAGTATAGTCTTTTCAGTTATCGGTCAAGTAGGTACACCATCGGCCATGTCGCCGGGCACCGGCTCGCAAGCGAGACGAAAAGAAATAGTCGAGCTCAACATCTAGGTGCTTATCCTATACGGGTTCTGTGCATATGTAGTAGGGGTTGTGGTTGTAAGTATGTCGGATGCCAAGTTGGATTGTGGATTGTAATGAGTGAGAGAGGGTGTGTGTCTGTGTGTGTTGGGGAGTGCAGGGTCGCTTGCGAGGAGAGGGCGAATAGCCTACGCCCCAGGCGCGCCGAGCTCGATCTTGAGGTTCGCGATCGCCTGCTCCAACGACGGCGGGTCGTTGTGCAAGTCCCCCTTGGGCGCACCGCCGTGTCCCGATGCGGCCGCCTCGGCCTCGCGGGCCTCTCGCTCCGCACGGCGGCGGCGCGCCGAGGGAAAGTCGGGCGCGGGGAGGCCGAAAAACACCCACGGCTGCGGGCGGTGTCGGTTTCGTATTTCGTTAGCTCTGATTTTTCCTCTCTACTCGAGACAGCGTGCGTTAGACGTACAGGCACGCAGGTGGCCACGGCACGACGCATACCCGTCGATAAACACTGCAGACCAATCTGGTACGCAGCTACGAGGTAAGATACAGAGTGTCAGCTTGCCATGCCGGCCTGATCAACGTCGCAGACCTTAGCTCACAGTTCATCCACCCGAACCCTTCCCTCGGCACGTAGCGGAAGTCGGTACCCTGGTTCCCACTGTGGCGGCAACCCCCACACCGTGTGTCAGCTGCGTTCCGTGGCCAGACGACGAGGCGCAGAAACCTACTATTCGGCGTCCACCATGTGGCTCAACTCGACCGTATCAAACTTCTCGGGCACGATCCCGTTGAAGTCGACAAACGAGAGTGTCATCCTGCCCCGCGAGATCAGCTACAAGCTCAGCCGCCAAGCACGATCGGGACGGTCAAGCTCACATGTAAATCCACCTGTACGCGAGACGCGCCGCGTCGTCGACGTAGCCGTATCGCTCGAGGCCGACCCACGCCATAATCTGGTGCGGCGGCCAGCCGTAGGGGTAGTCTGTGTTGCCATGTCAGATTTCGCGCCAACACAACGGCATATCGACACCCTGAGAGCCACAGGACAAAAGGCAGAAGCATGACTCACCCCATTGACGGTTAGGCCTGTCCAGCGAGATGATGCCCCTAGACTCTTCGGTACCCGACACAAGCCCGCCTGCCACCTCAAACTTGGGCAGCGCCTGCTGGCTGTTACCGCCATTACCCTTTCGTCAGCTTCCATCTTTCCGCGTAACAAAACACACACCGGAAGCAGGGGATACTCACACAAGCTTTATAGCCTGGGTCTCGGACGCACACCCGGCCCAGAGCGGCCAGAGCGTCGTCACGGACTCGTACCGCGTCTGCTTCCTCGCCTTGGTATCGTAATCAAAGTACATGCCCTGCCCGTCGTTCCAGCAGAGCTCGTCCATGATGGCCTTGCGCCTTTCGGCGCGCTCAAACCAGTGCTTGCTGGTCTGCGGGACCTGCGTGGACAGCTGGCGCGGGGTGCCGGCGGCGAAGGCCTCCGGGGTGATGGGCCAGGGGGAGAGCTCAAACTCCTCTTCGAGAAGGAGCTCGTCGTCGAATGCGACCTGAATGGCCGAGGCAATGTCGATCTCGTACTGCCGTCCGTGCGCATGCTGGTCAGCTCTGCCCCTCCCCCCCCCCCCCCTTGCACGATACCCGTCAGTCAGGGCTCACCTTGTAGAGCAACGAGTTGAGGTCGACCGTCCCCAAGTCTCCACATTTCTTATCGAGTCGGTACGACGTGTCATGTCCGGACTCCCTCACACCCCTATCGTGCATGAAGTACTCGTCCAGCTCGGGCTCATGGATCGTCCCGTCATTGTACCCATCGATATACTCGTTCACCGAGATACCGAGCTTCTGCGCGTACGGCTGGAGTATATGTGTGAAATGCGTCGCCTCGGTCTCGGGCGGAATGCCGAGCCCCGCGGGGCGGTAGCGCGAGAGGCCAGAGACGGGGTCAAGCGCAGGCTCCACCATCCAATAGCGGTGGTATTCCTTGATGGCCGCCTGTATCGTGCGCTTGAGCCAGACTTTGTTCTCCTCGGACTTGCTCCTGTCGAGCTGGTTGAAGATCTGGAGGGCCAGATCGGTGAGGAAGGGCGGCTGGGAGCGGCAGAGGTACTATGGGGAGCGGCTGATCAGCAGGGTAATGGGGGGGGGGGGGGGGGCGAAATCATGGTAAGGGTACCCACATAACTCCTGTTGCCGTTCAAGACCTTGTTGTAGTGTTTGATCTCAAAGATGCAGTGCTCCACGATACTCTTCGCGAGGTCGATACGGCCATCAACGAGCAAGCCCAGCGCCATAAAGTACTGTACCTCACCCGTCGTCAGTCTCTGCTCCAGACCACACGACACACAAAGCTACGAGACTCACACTGTCCCACCCGTACTTTTCGTTGAACCTCGCGCCGGGGACCACGAACGGCAAGGCCTCGAGCTTGACTTTACCGGTCGTGGGGTCGACTTTGCGGTCCATCGCGAGCGCGAGGATCCCTGGCTTGTCATTGAGGGTCTTGACGTAGTGGGGGTCGTCGCAGTGCTTGGGGAGAATCTCGACCTCCAAGCGGAGGTTGGGCTTCTCGCGGGAGCTATATATGAGTGTATGTGTCGGTTAGCAACGAGCGCCACCCGCCGAGAGCCGAGAGCAGGAAGGAAACAAAACAAACATTTGACGGTAATGCTCCGCCATCTCGTCCTCCCCATACGGGATATATATTCTCGAGCGCGAATGCTGGCTCCTATTCTTGGGGTCGGCACAGACGACCTCGAGCCCTTCGGCATCGATCCGGCGGGTGAGCGCGTTCCAGAACGAGTTCTTGATCATGCGCGACAGGCGGTCGACCGGGTTCTCTGCGAGGCGGGCCTCGTCAAGGACGATGCGCTTGCGGCCAAAGTCGCGCGCGAGGGCAAGCTCTTGCAGGAGGTTCGAGAGCATGTAGGTACCCTGTGTAGGTGGGTGCGCCCGGCCGGGTCACCGTGTCAGCTGTGGTGATACTTGATTGGTGGGCTGGCTAGTCAAACTCACGCGGATGTCGAACGACTTGTGCGCGTTGGAGCTGGCCGTCCCGAGAGACAGCAGCTTGGGGCCCGAGTCGTAGATTGAGATTTGGAAGCTGCCGGTCAGCGCCTCGCCGCCCCCTTTTCAGCACTCACTTGTTGTCTGTGTCTTCCTGCTCGAGAACCAGCCGCATCGTCTCCTCAACATCTATCAGGTAACGGCGGGGCGCGGAAGGGGTAGTCTCGTCTGGTGCACCCACCACATGACGGGCGATCAGCACGTGCCACAGCTGACGGGGACGGCGTGCGCGCGCGCGTGATACGGGAGGGAGGACTCACCATGTGACAGCCTCCTGGTTCTCGAAATCTTCTCACCGCCCATCTCGAACGGACGGCGTTTCCCCGTGCCAGCAGCTCCAGCCTACTCGTACCAAATGCCCATCAGCGCTTCACCCCAGCACCCCAGCACCCCGGGAGCCCGGCAACCCCCATAAGACTTACGTCACTGAACGTCCTCGCGCGCGTCCACACCTGCGCACCTCCATAATACTCTGATGCCTCCGCATTGACGTCCGGCAGCTGCCTCTCCTGCTCTCCGATCTTCCCCCTCCTGAGCGCTGCCCCCGGACCGTTCGCAGGCGGGCTGCGTGGGCCCGAGCGGCTCGCGTGTGTGTTGGGTTTCTCGGCAGGGGAAGCGTCGGCGGGTGCAGCGCCGCTGGCGGCGGGCGCGGTGGTGGTGGAGATGGCAGAGAAAGGGTCGGGGGTCTGCTCGGTGGGGGTTGTGGCGGCGGACCCGGTGTTGGAGGGAGGGACGTCGTGGTCGATGAAAAGGAGGTTCTTTGGGATTGGCAGCTGTTGCGTGGGTGCGCGGGACCGGGGATAGATAGGGAGGGAGGGTTGTGGGAGGTAGGAGGGGTGGTATCACGTTCATCATCAGCACCTCGCTACCACGTGAGTTGCCCGGCGGCGAGAAGTACACGCACCTTGGCCTTGGTAACGGGCAGAGCCGGGGCCATGACGGCTGTCGACGATGAGAGGGTCAAGTTCAGTACGAGTGGAAGGTGCAATTCGCGGGTCCAGTCGGCGAGGAACTGCTCGGCTGTGCGAGGGGAGGGGGGGGTTGTATCAGGGGAGGGTGGTCGGGAAATGGGAGGGCGGAGAAGCGGGGGGCGGAAGTGGGCGTGGAGGGGGTCGTTAGCACGTGGAGAGACGGGCGGCGAGTCGGTGCCGTTTGAGAAGGTACGAATGCGGAGCATAGTGCGTGGGTATGTGGGCTGGGATGGGGTGCAGCGTTTTGTTTTGGGTGAATGGGGAATAGAGAGAGGGAGGGGGGAGAGCAGAACAGGGCAGTATATGTACCCCGTGCGGGGGAGGGGGGGGGGGTCTGGGAGCTGGGCGTCGCCGCCTCGAGAAGGCCCCGGAGGGGCACCACGCACGCAGGATTGCCACAGGGCGGAGCGAGAAGAAGGCGAGAGGAAAGGAGAGAGGTTGGGCGGGGTATGGATGCTCGTCATGCGAGTGTGACGTCGATACTCACAGTGCCTTCTTATCGAATGTGGTGGACGGCGCGAGCGGTGGAGCGTGAAAGGACGAGCGGGGCGGTGGGGCTGGCGTTGAGGCTGGGGGGAAGACGAGCGAGGCGGGGGGGTGGCGGGGTGAGTGTGCGGGTGGCGAGGCTGAGCGAGTGTACGGAAGGGGAGCGAGTGGGGGAAGAGAGCGCGGCCGAGTAAGAATGTATGTATATATATGTGACGGCTAGTGCGGGGCGAGTGATGCACCCCGCCGTCACGTTATCTGCGGCATGCGCCCTGGCCGCCGGCTCCCTGCGCTCGCTGGCGGCCCGTGCGCTGCTGCACTGCCCTATCCCGGCGACTACCGACCCCGTCACCCCTCCTATGTCCTATTGTTGTTTTATATACGATCTCCCCCCCCCTGCATGCACCCAGCGCCCACCCAGCCAGCCCCCGCGACGGCCCCTAGCCAGTACCAGTAGCAGTCCCGCCGCATCGCCCGTCCCCGCGTCGACGCACGCCCAGTCCCCAGCCCCCTCTCCCTTCCAGCGAGCTGTCGGTCCCCGCCGTCTCACCCTTCTCACGCTTCAGTATCTCGTTCGTCAATCCAACCGCCATGCCGCCGCAAAACCCCGTCTGGTCAGTCGCACTCGAGTCTCCTCCCAGACGCCAGCGCGAATCATACCCCCACGCCAGCAGCCCGCTGATCCCTGCCGATGCATTTCACTCTAGGGAGATCATCGAGCCGTATCTCGTCAAGCAGGGGCTTTACAAGGTCGAGGACCCTAGTGAGTGGTGGTGGGCTAGTACTGGCGGGGCGAGCACATCAGCGAGTGCAGGGGGCTGCTGCTGATCTTGGCGGACCCCTCACCCCCGCTCTTCCCCAGCCTACGGCCGCTACCTCCTCCCCCCGCACCCCCCGCACCTCGCCCTCCTCAACCTCCCGCACACCACCCACACCTACCGCCGCGTCTTCCTCCCGCCGTACTCCTCCTTCTCCTCCCTGCAGGAAGCGTACGACTCGACGCAGATCATCGGCGCGGAGGATGTGCAGCTCACGGAGGAGGAGGTGAGGACGGGCGTGGAGATGGGCGGGAGGTGGGTCTGTTACAGTGTTTGGGAGATGACCGAGGCACCCGAGGGGGGCTGGGAGGGCGGGGGCAGAGGCAGGGGGAGGGACCTTGTTTTGGTTCATGGTGCGCCGTCTTGCACCTCTGGCCGCGAACAAAGAGCGGCTTTGCAGGCTGACGACGGCGGTCCTGCGATCACATAGGTCTCGGCGACTACGGCCTGCGATACGCTCCCCATGTGCCCTACTTTCTCAAGGCCGGATTCAGAGTCATCGTCCCCGACTTGCCATCTGTGAGCCCCCCCCTCCCCCCCCCCCCGAGGGCAAGGGTACAATCATCACTGACGCCCACGCGCAGTACGGCCGTTCGACGGGGATGAACTCGTACGTCCCCTCGCTGCTGCTTCTCCCTGCGGCGCTGCACGTCGTCCTCACCGACGTCGTGCAGAATGACTTGGCGCATGCGAGAGCGCAACGCAAGGTCTTTCTGTGTGGCGCGTGAGTCGAGCCGTGCAACGTCCTTTCTTGATCTTGGAATTTGGCAGAGAGCTCAGAGAGCTGACGGTCGGCGGTGCGGCAGGTCGATGGGAGGGTGGACCGTGTACGTCCCCCCCCTCTCTCTCTCTCCCCCCC
>JANBXI010000013.1:294080-320367 GCA_024271845.1 Cryptococcus sp. VH57_BW
CCCCCCCCCCCCCCCCCCCCCCCCCCCCCCCCCCCCCCCCCCCCCCCCCCCCCCCCCCCCCCCCCCCCCCCCCCCCCCCCCCCCCCCCCGAGAAACAAAGAAACCAGATCTAGAGCACCGAGGGGAAACAAACCACGCGGCTAGTCCTCGTCCATCCCGTCCTCCTGCTCGGAGCCAGCGTCAAGCTCCTTGCCAGCGACGTACCCGACCTCTTTGGTCCAGCGCGAGCCGAGATGTATCCGGAACTCCTGCAAGTGATGCCTGGTGTAAGCGCCCGTACACTGGGGGGTGGTCAGGTCGAAGGAGAAGGACTAACGGCCATCTGAACAGCAAGCAGCTTCAGGATCCTGCACTTCTCAGCCGAGAGCTTCTCGCCCTTGCGGCAGAGGACGTGGGGGTTGTTGAGGGAGGGCACACCGCGGATAAGGGTGGTGCTGAGACCGAGGGCGCGGAGCTGGGGCTCCATGGAGTGGGGGAAGGGGTCGCCGGAGGCTGGCTCCGTGAACGGGGTGAGAATGGGGCCTACAAGTCGAAAGTGTGTCAGTGTGGGAAGGGAAGACGTAGGAGTGGAGAGTAGAGACAAGACGCACCCTCCGGGAGCTCGACGTCGCGAGTCGCCCTGGCGCCCATCCTTGCGTATTCCTTCTTGGACCACGAGTCAAACCACTCGACAGTCTCATCCACGGGGTGGGAGGTGAAAAAGAGACCGATCTGGCCCTTGATTTGCTGCACGCCCAATACATGTATGTCAGCGAGGCATCACAATGAATGTGGCGTGGCGGGGAAGTGGACCACCGACTCACCCTCGCGAGCTTGCTCAGCCCGTCCTGGTACTCCAGCTCGGGGGTCTCGCCAAGAGCCTTGGCCATGACCTTGCCCTTGCCGAAGAAGAACCTGCCGGTACCCCTCCACTGTACACGAAGGTCCTTGAGACCGTCGTTGCGCATGTCGCCTACGCTGAAGAGCCAGCAGTGGTCATACTGGTCGACGTTCGCTCTGATCTCGTTAACGAGGGCCTGTTTTGAGGCCTTTGTGGAGCGGACGGGGGTCTTGGAGAGGGTTGTGAGCTTGGAACGCTTTGACTTGGGCATTGTGGTGGGGTTTGTGTGGTGGTGGTGGGTAAGATATAGTGGTGTATGCCGCTCTTGACTGAAAATAATCTCACTCACTGGCACCGGCTGGAAATCTTGAGTGCGCGGAGATGCAGGCGATCTCCGCAGGTGGAGGGGGATCGCGGTGCCATAGTCGCGGGAATACGGCGTTATTTATCCACGCGTCGAGCGTGTTGGCTGCACCCACGCGTGTTACTTTGTGTTACTTTACACTCCTCGCCAACTGCAGCTGCATCTCCCTCCCCCATATACGTCTCCTCCCCCACCCGTCATCCTAGCCACGAACACACCAAAATGGTGGACCCGTACGACCTCTCCCCGTCGCCGTCCAATGGCGGCCGCCCTAGCCTCCCGAAAAAAAACCGCAGCATACGCCTCAGTAACCGCGAACTTCTCTCCTTCCTGCCTGGATCGAGTGACTGACACTGCCGCTTCCCGCAGTTCCCGAGGACAGAATCGTTATCAAGTTTTCTTTGTCTGTCATTGACGGCGAGATCATTCAATTCGGCTGGATCCAGGCGACTGCTGTGTGTATGCCCCATACACTTCCCTAGTGACCACGGTCTGACGTAGAATTAATCAACACAGGACGGTATCAACCCACCCGGGGGCATCTTACGCCGCTACGACACCGACGCCATTTCCCTCACCGACATGTACAAGGCCGCCCTCCCCAGTGCTTCCGAGGATGACGAGATGCGCGAGATGGAATGGGTAAGTTGTTCGTTCCGCTACCAGATCGTCCTGGAAAAGCACTGACATCACTACAGGTCATGTCCTCCTTCGACACTCGCGGCCTCAACGGCGGTCGCCACAGTCGCGGCAACGTGATACTTGCTGGCAATTGGGTGAGCTGCCACCTCGCCATCCATCTCGCTGAGGACTACCATCTCACTCCGCTTATTGCTGTTCGACTGTCTTTCTTCCCGTTTCCGCCACCGGTTACAGAGCTGATCTTGATCCTTCCTGCAGGCCCTCGCCGGTACCCCGTACCTCATGTCCCAGTACTCACAGCAGGCCGCCGACGAGATTGCTCGTCTGCGAGCATTGCCCGTCTCACTCAGAAGCGCCCCCGCCTCTCCCCAGTTGACTGATTTCCCCACCACTCCCCAAGTGTCTGATGGCTCCGCCTCTCCCCAATCATCTGCTGGCGCCGCCTCTCTCCAAGTATTTGCTGGCTCCGCTTCTCCCCAATTATCTGCTGTCCCTGAGGTCCCCGCCGATAATTCTGCAAGCATCGACTTATCCACATGAGTAACCGCATTGTCCTCTCAAAACACCTCCGGGCACGTCGGCAAGTTCGGGTGGGGGCGTCGATTGCCGGGCTTGGCGCCACCACTAAGTACGCTCAGCTTGTCCCTCTCACTCTGTATCTGCTGACGAGGCATTTGTAGGTTCTACTCCCAGTACGCATCAGCTTCCTTGTAAGTCTTCCTTTTCTTCATATTGTTTCGGAATCTGTTTCTGTTTCGTGTTCATTCTCGGGTTCTCTACTCTCCTGGGTGGGTTATGTCGGTAGTCAAACCAACTTACCTAGCATTACATATATACCTCGTACCACAGTAGAGCAATATACGAGCCCGTGTCATAGCCTGGTGGTTGCGTATACGCACTACACACCACACCTCACCAGCCCGGGGCCAGGGACCTGCACTCACCTCGCTGGGAGTGTCCAAACACAAAACACAACACTTTAATTGTCCATACGTTATGTATAGTCATCTGTAGCTCCATCATTGTCCATAACAGTGCACTGATACTTGGAGCATGCATGTGCAAAGACGATGAAAACACGTATCGTGACGTGACAGAAACGGAGATCTATGATGTCTAATGGGATACAAGCTACTTCTCAGATATAGACTTCTGCCCGAACACGGACCCCCGCCTCCCCCGCTTGCTCCCTATCGAGAACGCCAGGCCCTCATCCTCCTCATCAGCATCCCCGAGTACAGAGGAGCTCGTCTGCCGACTCAAGCTCCCGCGCATCGGGCTGCTGGCGGGTGCATCGTCAAAGTTAAGCGGGCCTGTCCCTAGCGGGCTCCGAGCGCGCTCCACCGAGAAACCCGTGCGGAAGGGCGAGTGCGAGAGTCGCGAACTCCCGCGCGAGGGCGCACGGTGCGGCCCGTCAGGTGTAGATGGTGACGCGAGGTTGAGCGGGGGCGGCCGCGCAGGTGATATCACCGGAAGGGTCGTGGGCGCCGCGGGCAATCCGTCCGGAATCGACTCGAGGGTGGGTACCACCGACACCGGCTGCGCGATAGGTTGGACGTCGAGCCCGAGGACTTCACTGCGCGGGCGGCGCCACACAGGCGTATAAGAAGACGAGGGCTGCTGCTGCTGCAACTGATCGGCATCGTACTCATCCTCCTCATCATCGCCCCCCAGGGATCCGGTCCAGTCCACAGGCTCGGTGTCGTCCTGCTCAGGTGACTCCATCACGAGGCTGGTAAAATCCTCGCTGAGGCCGGAACCTCGCCGCGGGGGGTTGCGCCACCGAGTGTCGATCGCGGGGAGGATGTATGGCCTGTCCGGACTGGGGTTTAGCCCGCTGCCCCCTGCCATACCAAGCGCAGAAGCGTGTGACCCCGTCTCGAGATTTTCAAAGCTCTGCCTTGACCCCCCTTCATCCAAGCTCATCCGCCCCACCAGATCCGCAGGTGATGGCGACCCTACCGAGTGTTCCACCTGCTCATTCTCCTCCGTGTCCGAGCACCCCGCCAGCTGCTCCTTCTCAGGCAGCCCATGCGTGCGGGACCGCTGACTCCCAGAGGAGCGTAGTAACCGAGCGAACTTGCTGCTAATGCTCGAGGCGTTGCTCAGCGAGCGTTGTCGGCCGGCGACACTGACGTCGCTGGAGCCACGGCGCTGGAGGCCTACGCTGGTAGAACCGGAGGTCTCCGAAGCGGTGCGGAGTTTGTCGAGGGATACGGAGGAGGCTACAGGGCGAGGGGAGTGGGTGGTCTCATCCACCAGCGGGACGATGACGGGGTAATTGGAAGGCGCAAGGTGCGTCGACAACCGACGGTGCACGACAAACTCACGAGAAGGCGGGAGTGTAGGCACCGACGGGATCTGCCCCCGGCCCTCGTCCATGCCTTCCGGTGACGCCCGAACAGAAGGCGCTGGCGATGCCAGCTGGTACCCTTGGGGCGTCTGGGGACTCGTCTGAGGAGGCAGTGCAGGCTCTGCAGGCGCCGCCACCTTTCCCGCCAAAAGAGAGAACCGGCGGCCCAGGCCCGTGTGTGGCTGCGGACTTGTCATAGGTGACACATCCCGGCTTGTGACAGGCCGTAGCGCCGTCAATATGGAGCCCCGTGGTGCAGCCCCTCCAGACGCATGACCGATGGACGCCACAGAAGTTGAGGCCCCGTTTGCCGTGATAGTCGCCGAGCTGTCGTCTCGCTCGGCGATAGTCGGGGGCTGTGTTCTCCCCGACCCGCCACCAAAGATTTTTTGCCCGATTGACCTCATCCCCTTGCGGAACTTTTCTCGGAAGCCTTTGGACACAGTGACAGCGGCGGCGACCTCGTCGCTGGACACGGTGACGGATGTTTGGGTGTGCGGGTCCGTGGTTGCGAGCCAGGAAGCAGGATCGGGCAGGCCGCGAAGCGTGAAAGGGTGTTTCTAACTGTCAGCTCTTGCCACTGAGAGTCTAAACTCACCTTTGCCTTCTCCAACGTGATTCTCTCATTCGGGTTCTTCTCCAACAGCCGCCCCAGTAGATCCAAACACTCCTTCGCCTCTTCTCCAGCCTGGATACCCCCCGTCCCGGTCGGCAGGTGGTCCTTCCCCATGAACGGCGGGATTATGTAGTTCTCTGTTGAGATGACCTGCATCAATAGGTACTCGTTGGGCGCGTCGAAAGGCGTCCTGCCGAATAACAGGCAGTAAAGCGTCACCCCGAACGCCCAGACATCAATCGCATTGGTAATGGGTAGCCGCTCCCGCCGTTGGATGCTGGCGGACGAGTAGGAGCGAGAAGTGAGGGGGTGGCGGGAGATGGAAGAGTCATTGCTGACAGTGGGGCGGAGAGGATTAGGGTTGTGTGCGGGGGAGCCATGGCCTGATCCAGACTGGCTGTAGTGGCTTGTAGATACGTCCGAGTTCAGCTCGGCGACAGAGGGGGGGCGAACGATGAATGACGGTATCTCCTGGACGGGTGTCCGGTGAAGGGAGCTGGAGCTTTTGGGAGTGACCTCCATGTCAAGGCCGGAGTAGCACATCTCTGGTGCAAAAAACGCAGGAGAACCCGCTGTCTTGGCGAGCTCGATGTCGTCCACGTAGGCGTCGCTCTGGGTACCCGGCTGAGCGGCGGCTGCCCGTAACGCTTCGGAAAAGTGCGAGCACCCGAAATCAGAGATTTTGACAGTGCCGTTGGCATCCCGTAGGAGGTTGCTGGGTTTGATGTCACGGTGGATGATCCCTTGGTGATGGACTGTGGGTCATTAGTGTGATTGAACGATGCAATGTGCCAGATTCGCGGTGCCAGGACTCACGGTATTCCAAGCCCAGCAGCGTATCTCGAAAGATCTTCCGGGTCTCCCCCACAGTCAACGCCGGTAACCCCTCGTCTTCCTTCCACCGTATCTCCCCATTTTGGCACCACTCCAGCACCATGTATATCTTGCTCGAATCTGGGTCGTCGATAATTTCCTTCATCCGCACGACGTTGGGGTGATTGACCTTTTTGAATATAGCTATCTCTTTTCGGATCCTGGGTGAGGTCAGCTGGCGCTCTGTATAGGCATTGACTCACTCATTCTCATTGAGGAGCTTGGCCCCTCCAGAAGCCCCCCTTTGACGACTCAGCCCCGTCAGGCGCTTCCTCTTGGGATCGCGGTCCACGATTTTGATAGCCTTCGCCGTCAGCCCTTGCCTGAAGTATGAGGACTTACATAGTACGAGCTCTCGGTCGAAATGCCAAGCCCTTCATCCACGTCCTCATCCATCGGTATCTCTGCCGACATGTCTTGCCCTAGGCGCACCCTCCCATGGGTACCAGACCCAATCTCGGAAAGAACCTAACCAATCAGCGACGGCATGTCAGGGGTGCGACCTACCTTGTACTGATTGATCATCCACCGTCCAGTGTCCAGGTCTCTCTTCACGCGCACAGCTTGCGTTTCGATCCTGCTCGTCAGCCTTGATCACCTACGAATGCAACTCACACTTCGGCCACACTCCCGTTCTCAGACGGTGGGCTTCTCAGCCCCTCTTCAATACAGTTCGTATCACGCCCGCCAGCTTCCCCCCGCCTGATAGACGCGTTTCGAGACACCCCACCCGACACTCGTTCTCTCGCTTTGGACGACCCCCGCCTAGACAGCATACTGGGTGCGAAGCCGCCCTTCGAGGCGGGTTGGGTCGGCGGCCGAGGGCTCGGCACACGAGCCGGGCCCGAGGCCGGGTTGGGAGAGGCGGTGCGGTGTAAGGAGGAGGCGTTGGGGTCACATAAACTGGATTGAAGGATGGATGGGGAGGGGGAAGGAGACTGCCGCCCGTTGGGTTGCTGGCGGATCGCTGTCATGGTCTAGTGGCTGTGGGCGGGAGGGGGGGGGGGGGGGGAGTGATGTGTTTGTCAGCCACAGTCGTTCCCGAAGGAGAGTGCACTTACCGACAGCGCTTTTCATCTCCAAGCCCAGGTGACCAGCGCTATCTTCGCGGTTACGCTCTGAGGGGCGAGGTGTGGAGACGAGGTGAGGGATGCAGAGAAGCCTGGTCGATGGTGTGGAAAGGCGTGTTAACGGCGCACGCTGGGTGGGGTGAAAGGGGTCATGCGAGGGGCGGGGCAGGGTAGGTGGGGGCGGCACGTTTGCCGTTGCTGAGGGAAGGGGGAGGGAGTGGCGCGGGGGTGGCGCGGGTTGCACGGCGGGGGGGGGAGGGAGGGGAGAGTCGTGCGTGTGAGAATTGTGAAACGTGGTGAGAACAGGTGAAGAGATGAGATGGGATTGTGGGCGTGCCGCGATGCCAAGTCTGAGGGATGCGACTCGCCGAACAGTATTGCCGGCATTGTCGTCACTCCTGCAGCATCGTCATATCTTCAACTGTGTCTCTAGATACACATCACACATCAAACCACACACAGGACACAACTCCACAAGATACCTCTCCGCCCTCTCCCAGCTATACATGAGACTACTGGCACGGCGGCTGCTCAGTACAACCACCAGACGGAAAATGCCTACAGTCGCCCTTAACGATGCCGAAACAAAGTTCGTCGGGCTCCTCGACCGCTTTGCTACCGGCCTTGCACCGCCGGTAGAGTGCAGGATCGCAGGCGGATGGGTACGAGACAAGGTAGGTCGACATATCGCGTAATGCATCGCTGACTTAGAAGCTATTGTCTCTACCTTCTAACGACCTCGACGTCGCCCTCACCATGCCCTCCGGTCACACATTCGCTGTGGACTTTGTGGAGTTCCTCCAAGCCAATGGAGAACAAACGGGATCTGTTGGCAAGGTTGCCGCCAACCCAGATCAGAGCAAGCATCTCGAGACTGGGACAACGCGGATATTGGGCCTGGAGTGCGACTTTGTGGGGTTGAGAAGTGAAACCTACACGGACACGAGGATTCCCCAAGTGGTGAGCCCGATTTGCAGTTTAGCAGCCCAGACTGACTGAGATATAGAAACCTGGTACACCACTGGAAGACGCTATGAGGCGGGATCTCACGATCAATGCCCTGTTCTACAACGTCCACTCGAAGGAGATCGAGGACCTTACGGGAAAGGGACTCCCTGATCTCGACGCCCGAATTGCGCGGACCCCTCTTCCGCCTCGCCAGACTTTCCAGGATGACCCCTTGCGGATCATTCGATGTGTGCGATTCGCAAGTAGGTTCTCGTTGTCCATCGCAGATGATGTGCTGGAAGCTATCAAAGATGAAGATGTCAAGGCAAGTGCCGTCTTGCGATACGAGAACTGCCTGTCTTGCTAACCATCATCCTCTAGGCGGCAATCCACAACAAAGTCTCCAAAGAGCGAATCGGCATCGAGGTCAATAAAATGCTCCACCACAACCCATTTCACGCTATGACCCTCATTGACTCCCTCGGCCTTCACTCATACATCTTCGCCTGTGAAGTTGATCCCCCACGCCACGAGGCCATCGCTACTGCCCAGATCCTCGACCATATATCCCGCAACGGATGGGATGTGGATGAGATGATGTGGCTAGCCAGCGCAGTAGTTCCTTTTAGGGATCTACGGGTGGCCAGGAAGGGAAAAGACACGCCAGTGGTGTCCGTGGTGGTCAGCGAAGGGTTGAAGGTGAGTGTGACATTGCGAGCAGTCCATCGCTGACATGGTAGCTCTCTGGTGACGCTAAGAACACAGTGACAAACCTCTTTGAGGCTGTCCACTTGATCGACCTTGAGGCTACCAGCCGCTCCAAAATCGGCGTGGTACTCCAACACTCCTCTGTCAGGCCCTGGGAGAGATCTCTGACCTGGGCGATGGCCATTAACATCCTGCCCACCTGGGCTGGGGTGTGGGATGAGCAGGCCGAGGCCGTCGTGGAGCGGTATACGGAGTTCAAGAGCAGGATAGTCGCTTTGGGTCTTCCTGCCGCCATTCAGCAACCGGTCCTTCTTAACGTGAGTGATAGCAGTCTATGACCGGCGCTGATAATCAGGGCAATGAGATCCAGAAGATCCTCTCCCTTCGGCCTTCGCGGCTTCTCCTAATCATCAGGGAAGCCATCAACGTCTGGCAACTGGACCACCCAAATGGGACAAAGGATGAGTGTATCGCGTGGCTCAAGCAACAGTGGGATGGGGAGGGCAAAGCAGAGTGGGAGGGCATGGCGCAACCGCCCAACAACGCGCAGACATCGAAGAAGGCTAGCGTCAAGGGCGAGAAGCGCAAGCGATGAGCAGAGGATGGGCACATTTCCGCAATAAAACCTCGCATTTAATTATACCAGCTTCTGCTACGTACTACACATATCGTCGATAGCCCATCATCACCAATGCACATGCAGACTGCAGGGCAGTCAGTGGCTGTGATTTGGCCCAAGTAAGAGGTGGTCCATAATTAGGCGCGTCAACGGAAGGCGATGTTTATATATAGGCGCACGTCGACTTTTCATGCCGCCGCCAGCTAGCTACCCACGAGTTCTTCAGTCGGTAGGTGCATCTACGCATTTAACTCACAACCCACATCTATTATTACATCACCAACCATGGGGAACGGCGCACGAGTCTTACGAGACATCAGGAAGAGGATCTCCGCCCAGGAGATGGAGGTCCAGCGCCGGGCATACCTTTACGTGGCTCGAAACACCACTTTGCCGGCGACTGTCCGACACAAGGCGCAGCTTGGTCTGAACGTTCTGAATGGAGGCGAGGGGCGGATGGGGGCTGTGCGTGCTCGGTGCTGGGTATCGGGGCGTGGACGAGGTATGTCGTCAACAGGCGCTCATAGGTGACGGCAATAAAGCTGACGAGACCTATTAAAGGTATCATGCCGGAGTTCGGTCTCTCTAGAGTAAGTCACCAACTTGTCGGCCATGAGCTAACAGTACCAGTTCAACTTCAGACTACGGGCACTGGCAGGGGAAATTCCGGGAGTCCACAAGGCGTCCTGGTAGACGTGGAGGATGCATGCAGGCTGTTGACAATGTCGTTGGCCCGGAATTTATTCGACTTTCGGGCGGGCTGGCGCTAGTACAGCTTCTGGACTACGTGTATCGCAACTGTGACGCTGAGGCTAACCAGTGGAGTGATACAGTAGGACAGCACAATGGTCTTTGCTACTGCGGCATTGGTGTCCTCGTCGGCGTCGGACCTATAGCGGTGACGGGGAAAGTCAGATCAGCCGGCCAGCAGAGCAGGGTTGAGAGCCGTGTCTCACATCGCAACAATCTACATGTCCACTGGATTTAGCGCAGCGTCAGACACATAAGCCCGACAGAAAACTCACAGCAGCCAGTGTGAGAGCAGGGGGACCAACAGGGCATATCATCATAACGAAATCCTGTTCTATTCGATCAACAACTGGAACCGATTGAGCCCGTCAACGGCACTCACAAGCACTGGGTCGTAGAGGATACGGTGACCTGCCGCTTTTCGTACTCCATACACCACGCTCGACGAGATGGCCGGCATTATTAAGAACCTAAAAACGAATAAATACACAAGCGGGAAGATGGGTGGTCTATAACCACTCTTTGATCGGAGATGCGCTCCCAACACGAACATCTGCAGAGCAGGATAGAGTGACCCGATGGTATGGATAGACCGGGTGAATCTGATGTCAGCGTAATCCAGGGGGAAGGGAGACTCACGTGGCAAGGGGGGCGCTGTTGGAGAAGAGCAACTTGTGCAGGAACGGGATCACGCCTGCAACAACAGCAGCAATGCCTCCGTACATTGGAGGGTTCATAAACGCGTCCACCTTCTTTGATACGCCTTTGATGAGCTTCCATCCCTGCTGGACACTTGGTTGGGGTCCATCGATCAGCGGGGTGTCTTCAGTTGGACGCTGCGTCTCAGCGTATGGTCGGATCTGGGGGTAATTCTCAGAGTCTGAATAAGGGTGCGGGAGGACAGGGGTATGACTTGACATCATGCCTGCGGCGTGTCTGTCAGCTTGTTTTCGTGTGCTGCAACGTGGACTCACCAGGGCCGAATGTGAATCTGGTGAGGCTGCACACCAGTGCATTTATGAGGATATACACATTGCCTCTCTTAAGAACCGAGACCAGGTCGTCGTTGCCGATCAATGGGGATAGCGTTCCATTCTCGCCGAGCGATTTGAGCAGAAGCACGGGGAGGGATGTTGCCTGGCGTGAGCTTTGCACCGAAGGTATCTCGACCTACGTTGTTGAACACCATGCAAGGTCTTCATAGGTCAGCTAGAAATATACATGGTATCACTCACACTATCCACTGCGGCATCTTGAAGACCCAGACACCAACGAGGCCCACCACCCATGAGATGATCTGAAACAGCAAGGAGTACGCGATGACAATCCAGTCTGGAGTTCAGTTCGTATCCTAGAAAGCAGGCAACTCACATTCCTTCAGATTACTCCAAGAGGCCAGAGGCCCAATCTCGGCGAAGAGAAGAGAGGGCAAAAACAGAGTAACACATAGGTGCGACGCGCTCTCTTCCCCAGCCGGCGATATTGTCTTGGCCTTGCGCGCCCAGTAACCGTAGGCTAGGACTAAGATGACAGAGATGGAAGCTTCAACTGCCGACCACGTCGTGGACAGTATGTCCTTGGCCGGTGAAGTCATCGTATATGAGGTAGTATAGTGAGAGTGGCAGTCGTTTCCGTATTGTTGTAGTATATATCGATTCTATATCTGTCGCTTTCGACAACGCCATTGATGACATCATCAACGCGTCGCGCTCACCCACTTGTTGGTGATATGTAGCCTTTATCAGGAGTGCTTGGGACCAGCCCTTCGGCGGTTGTGTTCATGCGGCGATACTGGTCTGATGCATATGGATCACAGCCCGCTGTTCTCCTTTTTGACCTCTATGAGTTTATCCTTGTCCACTTCGACTTTCACCTCTATCAACCGTCCAATGAGATCTTCTTTCACTTCTGTCTCTGCTGCCAATTTCCTACTCGTCAGACGAGTAGCACTCCGCGTACGCTTCAGCTGCACAGTTTCCTCTACAGGCCTAACCCGCTTCGAACCCAAAATCGCCCCCGTCGCATCCCCCGTCGCAGCATCCCCCGTCGCATCCCCCTTCACCTTCTCAGCCTTCGCCTTCTTCACGGTGGTTTTCGGCTGGGGAAGATCAGCCGCAAACATGACCGCTTGACACCAGCCACCCATAGTGCCCCACTTGTCCAACAAAAAGTCCTGGGTCTCCTTGTAGACGTCCTTGGACATGGGCTTATTTTTAAGACGCGAAGGGAAGGAGGGGTGTCGTGAAGCAATGGCGGCGACGTGAGTGTCAATGGGGATGATTGAGGGCTAGAATCGCGTCCGGTCATTAATTCTCAGGAAAGGCAACAACAATGAGAGGGAAACAACATACCTTGTCCAGACACATTAGCAATACACAGTCCGCCACCTTCCTCCCCACCCCCTTCAACTGCACCAGCTGCTCTCGAGCAATCTCGGTGTCGGCCTCCCTCCATTGGGACAGCCCCGCTTCTATATCACCAGGGTCGTTTCCGAACTTTTCCCGTAGTGTCTCCAAAGACGACTCGATAAATGGGGCCCGATAACCAAAGCCCAGCTGCCGTAGTCTTGGCTCGAGTGCAAGCGACGGTATTTCGTGCGGACGAGGAAAGAGGTAGTAGGTGACTGGCTCCAGGCCAGCAGCGTGTTCAAGAGTAAGAACCGGCTGGGAAAAAGATGACGACATGCGATGGAGAAGGGACGTGATGCGAGGGATATGATTGTTGGTTGAAGTGATGAATCTATATAGTGCATGTCAGCTATCTGCCCTGATAACTCACATAAGAATGTGGCTCACGAAACAAGGCATTCCCAAGGGTCCTGCCGTAGTACTCGCACCCCCAATGCTGGCCCTTCGACATCAACCTTGCCGAACAGCGCCGGATCTCGCTTCTGCCAGTCGGCATACATGGCCTCCAAATCCGGATACTTCAGCAGGTGGAAGTAATCATGAAGCCAGTCTCTGGTCGTGCCCCTTTCCCGGTCCAACGTGGCTGCCTCCTCGGAAGCATGCACTGCTGTATAGAACAGGTGCGAGGGAGTTTGCCTCAGGCATACCACCCGTGGAGGACCGTCTAGCGCACGCGAGTACTCCTCCAGAGGCGGCTCCGAAGAGTTCAACGGTTGTCGGTGCCAGAGGAACGACTGGCCGACTGGCAGGGTGTTAGAAAGCGAGAGATTTCGGAGCGTCATGGGGATAGATGACCACCCAGCGGGGAATGGCGGTCGTGTGGCCATGGCGATTAGTGGCCAAGGTCCAGCTGAGACAATCCTATAAAAGCATCCAAGATGCCTGGACGGACAGTGGCTGTGGTCACCTGAACTCCGGCTCTTCGCGGAAGTGCATGCCAAGTCCGGACACCGCAGCCGGGAGGGTGGACATGGACACGAACGCGCCCGTTCACGCCGCATAGCCGTCATCCGTGACTCTCATCGCCAGCGCACTTCCTATCAGACATCGCTGCTGTACCTGTTGACAACCAACCCCACAACATACAACACCGCCATGAACAACGACAGCCTTGCCATTGCTCTTGACAGGTTCAAGTTCTATGCTCGGGACGCGTTCGTCACCGTCACCCAGGTGAGCCAATGCTGTGCTTCGAGGAGTTGGCCATCTAGCAGAACACCTTCACTGACAAGTTGTTCCCTTGCAGTGTATCTGCAAACCGTGAGTATAATAGTATCATGACGGTAGCTGATATATAGTGACGCAACTCTCAAGATCAATGGTCGATCCTACACCATCGAGAAGCTCCTCGGAGAGGGCGGGTTCTCGTTCGTCTACCTGATCCGTGACGTGTCGTCGGACAGGCTGTATGCATTGAAGAAGATCTTGGTGACATCGGGCCAGGAGGGGGTGAAGGAGGCTATGCGAGAAGTGGAGGCGTACAGGCGCTTCAGACATCCCAATATCATCAGGATCTTGGACTCGGCGGTGGTTCAGGATGAAGCTGGAGAGGGCAAGATCATTTACCTGTGAGTGTAGTAGTGTGGTGGGACCGTCCTTGAACTTGTCTGATTGGCTGACCGACTATGAATTGCAGGTTCCTCCCATACTACTCCCGCGGCAACCTGCAAGATGTCATCTCTGCTTCGTCTGTGAATGGTAGCCGTTTACCAGAGCGCAAACTGTTGGAACTGTTCCATGGCACGTGTCTCGCGTAGGTCCTCCCGATGTTTGCGGATGTTCGCGAGGAAGGCTGTGGCCATGGCTGATATTGAATCTTTTTTAGTGTCCGTGCTATGCACCAATACCGCTTGCCAGCGGTATCGGCATCATATCCCCCTACGCGAGAAGATGATCCCCTGGTCGGTGAAACAGTATTTGACCACGACGATGAGCTCGCAAATGGGGAACAGGGCGAACTCATACCTTATGCCCACCGAGATATCAAGCCAGCGTACGTCTAGCCCGTATTGGCGTAGCTGACAAGCAGAAATGTCATGATCGCAGATGATGGTAGCCCAATCTTGATGGACTTTGGCTCGACAATCAAGTGAGCAACAGATCCTGCTTGTATAGTACAAGACTGACCACATCACGGAAGAGCTCGAATCAAAGTGGAGACTCGACAGCAAGCACTTCTGGAACAAGTGAGTGAGCATGCGTGACTCAAGCTGACATGGCAGGATATCGCTAGCGAACACTCTTCAATGCCGTACCGAGCACCAGAGCTGTTCGATGTCAAGACGGGAAAAACCTTGGATGAGAAAGTGGACATCTGGGTGAGTGCTCATACCTTTGCGCATTAGCTTATGGTCAGTCTCTCGGCTGCTTGCTCTATGCGGTAGCATACGGACACTCCCCTTTCGAAGTCGACGGGACGTCTATCGCCATGGCTGTCGGGAGTGGCCGATACCGTCACCCCGGGGGCTACTCTCAAAAAATCGTGTCTCTCATCGACGCCATGCTGGTCGTGGACCCCGACCATAGGCCCGACATCCAGAAGGTATGTCTAACAACTCCAATGGCATTGTCAATTCCTAATATACAGTGCAGGTTATCGACATGTCCGAGGCCGCCCTCAGAGACGCGTAGGCTGTGCCCTGCCTCTCGCCTTCATCTCCGCCAACAATATCGCACTCTGCATACGCCACTCCATTCCGTAAATGAACCTGTGTACATTCCTCGGCGGCGTTGGCGGGGTGGTGGTAAAGGGTGGGAACGGGGTGGGACTAGACTGTATTCTGATATCAGGACGCGGTTGCCAGTATGGATGTACCTTTACCTGGCATGTGGTCAGTCAGTGCCAGCCGTGGACCATTTGACATTGACTCACAAAGGGGTGTACGTTGGGGCGACTGCCTGTTGCCCAGTGCAGCCAGACCACCTCTGGGCACCCACCAGATGGCCGGAACAGAGGATGGAAGGGGGGTGGATGCGAAATCTGTGGGATCGCAGGAACAGGGAAAGAGCAGGGGACAAATGGGGGAGGGCCTCCGAACATCGAAGGACATCGTGGTGGAGGTGGAGGGGGAGGGGGCGGGGGGGGCGGGGGGGGCGGGGGGGGCGGCACCGTGCTCGGGTGGAGTTGAGGCTGCGTCGACATGCGCGCCCTTAGTAACCGTCTTCTCGCCAGATGAGCATCATAGGCTTCCCGCTTATTCACGTCATACAACGTCTCATATGCTGCTGCTCGCCATAAGCGCGGTCAGTCAAGTTGATTGTGCGCTTGCAACAACAAACAATCACCATGAAGACTGGTGCTCACCTTGGACACGCTGGAAAGTCTCCTTCGCCTCTGGGTCATCTGGACATTTGTCTGGATGACACTTTGCGGCTTCTTTTAGATATGCTTTGCGTACTGCCGAACGTGGTGATCAGCCAATGCCTACCACCGTACTACGGCCTAAGTTCCAGCCAACAAATACAGGACGTACTCTCACCCCGCGTAGCTTCTTCCTCGATCCCCAGCACCATATAAAACGTCTGACCCTCCTCAGGCATGTTGATGGGGTGCGCGGCGGTGAGTTATTGGTGAGGGATGAGCATGGGATAGCTTCGTGTGGGATGGTTAATGTCTAAAGAGGGTGTCGGAGGTGGTGACATATACGCTATCTGTCTTCAGAGAGAGAACGATGATGACACGGGTAGGCCGAATATGTTGCGAAGTGAAGTGCAGGATCTATATGCCACCAATTGTGCCAGCGGGTGTTTAAGGTGGGGTTCGCAGGGTACACAACGAAGCGGACTGCCTTCCGACACGAACGGACAGCCAGCACGCGTGCATCGATCGTCGGAGCCCGAGCATAAACAGCTGTGTGTTCCACACAATGCCGCACCCAAGCCGCCCCCCAAACGCCTCCTTTCATGCATGCATGTCCGCCAAGACCCGCACCAGTCTTGCTGTCCATTACATCATGAACACACCTCCGTGGTACTATGGAAACCTTTACACAACAGCACTCTTCTTGTGCGGCCGTTGACTGCCCTCACATGTTCGTCCTATGTATGCTCTTGGACGCACAGCAGCTTCAGTACATACATTGTCTCCTGCTCGAATCCTTATCACACCACACCATCATATGGAGTAACCCGAGCTCCTACACCGCTACAGCACCTCCCCAGATGAATAACCGATCGCCCTGGATGTCTTCTTTGCCAGATACTGACAGCTGCAGCTGTTCCAACTCCGCCCGAAGCTTCCAATCCATCAGCCATCGACCGACGCCCCTCAGTGACCAAAACTCACTCGTGCATTCTCTGCATCCACCTTTTCGGTTCGTACTCGCGCTTCTTCTAAGAGGGTGATGTACGTATCCACACCGGGGGTGGAGTCGCTTTCTGACATAGTGGATGGGGGGAGAGGAGGCGGCAGCGCCAGGGGCTTAAGGGTCTCCGCTTTCACAAGGTCGCGCTCAAGTTGGCTGGTACACATCGCAGTCAGACATCACAGGGCCATGTCTCGGGTCTAGGCACATGTAACCCACCTGATCTGCCTTGCTTGTGTGCTGCTCTCATCTCGGCTGGCCCGGAGCAGTTGCTCGAGCTGGTTACCTATCAGCTTCTGTATACTTTCCGCGAAAAGAGAGACTCTCACCTGAAAACACTTGGCCCGCGCAGCCTCTGCCTCCTCTTCGGCTTCCTTGCATCTCTTGAGGTCCGAGTCCCTGATAGTGTTAGCTAACATATGAATAGGCATATACGTACCAAATGCGCTGCGATTCTGTCAATTGTTTGACCCGGATCTCATAATCAGAAATCCGCCGTATCTTGGGCTCCGCTTCAATCAACTGGTTCTGAAGTTTGAAGCGCCTTTCAACATCAGCGACACTCTCACATGGTGAGACTCACTCATTCTTCACAACGGCAAGCTCTTCCTGCTGGCTCTTCACTACTGCACGCGCCTCGCTGAGGTCTCCCCTGATCTTTGCCGCCTCCGTCTGCCAAGTGGCCTTCTCGGCTCTGAACGAGGTGACCTTGTCGTGCTGCTGGCTTGCCCATTTGGTGTGCCGCTGCTGGGCCTGCGAAGACTCCTCTCTTGCTTGAGATAGGAGCTTGGTGAGCTCCTGTATGCTTTTCTCCTGCTCCTTCAGTCGATTGACCTGTATTTGTCAGCAAATATCGCAATGTCTGAGTACTCACAAAGCTGTGGATTTCTGCTTCGTCATTATTCAGCCGCAGAGAGCTTTTGTGGAGACGACCGATATCTGTTGCAGCCTCAAGTCAGCGAGATACAATCTTGCACTCATCAGAGCTCACGATGCAGGTATTGCTTCCGCACTCGAGAAGTAAACTTGGCCTCGATACGCAAAAGCTCATTTTCGCGTTCCAAATGTCCCACATCCAGAGGCACGTTGATAGAGCTTGGAACGACCTCGTCTTCCTCCATTAGACTGATCACCTGCGATCCTGGCTGGTCCGCGTTGGCCAGTGCGCGAGAGCGAGCAATGAACTCTGACGGGTCGGTTTTGTCCCAGCGCCTGCTGTCTGCCAGCTCGGCAGATGATGTGAACACAACAAGAGATGGGTGAAGTCTGAATTCACGTATCAAAGGTTCCACCCGGGTTGCCAAAACACCAGGAGCCCAAACTTGACTCCACTCAACCGCGTAAAGGGGGGCGACCCCCTTGCCATGGATGTAGGCGACGGGTTCGCGGATGAATGCGATGGTGTTTGATGGCCAAGCACCATAGAGGAAGACAAGATAGGACTGGGTGATGATCTGCGGAGTGAGGATGGCGGGGGGGTTGATTTTGGGTTCGTCAGCTGATTGGGCCACGACCCATTCCATCGACGCATGGGGGGCTGGGGTGCTTGTATAGCCTCCTCCATCAGCAGCCTCCCCCTCATCCACAAATGGCCTGTCTCGCCAGCAGATGACGCGCCCTAGGATGATGGCCAGCTGCGGCACCTTCGCTGTGATCGCCATGGGAGAGTAGGGGATCACCTCCAGCAGTAGCCGGAGGCTGAGGCTGAAGAGGTAATTGGCCGTGTCGAAGGTGAGGCTTTGGAGGAGGAGGTGCAGGAATTGGTGTTCTGCCAGCTGTGCCATGAAGGGAGAGGCACTTGTGCCAGTAGGGTCGAAGGGTGTGTCGAGGAGGATCTCTATCAGAAGCTGAACGAGTGGCGCTCGCAACGATGGCCGATGGAAGTGAGCGGCGCAAGCATCTAGGACATGCTTTGGGTACTGTCAGCGGAGCCTTTGAAATATATACACCCACCTTAAAGTCGATTTGACCCCAACGGCTCAAGACATCCTTGAGCCGTGCTCTTGGGCTCGAGACGGTCACCAGCGCCTCGAACCAAGGCCCGGGGGGGAACACCCCTTGTGATAAGGCCTGGACGACATGGTGTATGATCATCTCTCTTCCTTCGTCCGCATCATCATCGTTTGCCGCCCATCGCAAAGCGTACTCGCCCCATTCTTGCTGTGGTGGAATGGAAGTTACTACCTGCAAGGCCGTGTCAAGAGCATCTGGCGACGCATCCTTCTGCAGCAGGGAGATAAGCCGGGAAGAGAATACAGCTGCCGACCCAGGCGACACAGCCGGAGGAGATACTTGAGAAACATCGTGGGGGAAATCACGTATTCTTGCGAAATCTGCAACCAGGCTGTTAGAAGTCAAGCGTATGCAGCAGCCCCTGGACAATGGGACAGACAGAAAGAGCCTCACAGTCATCCATGGTATCGTCCTTCTCGTGATGTGTTGGGAGGCCGACGCGATTGGCTTCTGGCAAAGTCACAGGCCCTCTGGATTGAGCTGAACAGCGATAGGAGAATGCTAGATGAGGATGCCTCGTAAAGTGTAAAGTAGGTGACGAAGGACGATCGTCTCGTCATGACATGATGAGACGCAGTCCCGTGTCCTAAGTCCCGCCCGCGTCTGCCGCGTCCGGCACGGCATGTTCAGCTTTCCCACGGCATCACTCGCTGGTTGGCAGCAGCTGCGGGCCAGTTCACCGCGCACGATCCTGCCAGTAGTGTCATGCAACCGATCACCCAACGAACAAATATATACTCAACGGCACCCCGACTTGAGCAGTGACCATGTACGTGCCACCTGATCCCAGCCTCTTCTCTTTTCGTAGCCAGGGAGAGCCTCTACCTCCTCCTACTCTCCAACATGCTCATATGTGTCTCTTGCGGCAACGGTGCGCCGCATCGAGAACCCCGGTGCCTCAACTGTTCTGGGAGATTGACAGGTATGTAAAATCAGTCCTATACACATTCCTCTCATATGTGCTTCTGTTTGTGTTGTACCACTAGCTGATTCTTTGCAATAAAAAGCCAATCGCGTTCACGCTCTCTTGACACCTACGGAGAAGCATAACACTGCGGATAGATGGGCAGAGAAGTGAGCGTGATCGCCAAAGATTGCAACTAGCTCGGACGCGTCGCTGATGAGCATCTGATCTCAAGATATTCCACGGCTAGCTCCTCGTTGGGCTGTGCTGTGGGCTCGTTGCCTAAGAAGCGTCTCAATGGTGACTCGTCTACAATGCCGAAGGAGTCATTGTCAGAACTCTCGGAGCTGCAACATGGCGACACATTCAATGTACAGATGGGGCAATCATCGGATACTGAACTAGCGAGAGGTATGTAACAATCAGACTTTGCTCCGATACATTCTGACTCCCGAAACTCGCAGTCTATGGCTCAGTGCTCGACCCCCACATCCGGCATCCTAAATGCAAGCGGTGTTCTACAGATATCAAGTCAGGCATGATGATATACCTTGCTAGGTGGGTTTCACATATTTCCACTTGCCACTCGATGCCACTTGTCTAAGATGTCTTTTTTTGCTGATAGTGTGCGCAATGCTCCAGGTATGACACTGTCACTGTGTCTTCAGGCGACACACTTTGCAGAGTGTGCTACACAGATATGTTCTCATTGGGTCAGTGTTACTCTTGTAACTGCCCTATCATAGGCAGCAAGGAAGAAGGGATGTCTGGACAGCACATCACTGCCAGGGGCAATCAGTGGCATGCCAAATGTTTCAATGCTCTAGTGAGTAGAACATGACAGTACACAATGAGGAGCATTAGGGGAAATGCACTATATTGACAAGACGCTATGTAGTATGCTGTGCCATGCCATCCAAGGGTGACACTCCCCTTACACTTCCAAATGGCCAACCTTCATGCCAACAATGTTTCGACTATATGTTTCACCAAGCATCGACAGAAGCAAACTCCAGATCACCTGCGAAACCATCACTGATGGCAGATCACAAATTGCAGGCAGAGAGACAAAAGAATCGGATCAAGAGGCGGATTATGGGACCCCCAGGTATGGACCTGGTGACCAGTGCTGTAGTCAACCGTGGTGAGTTTCCTTTCTGAGTTGTTGATGCACATGATAGCTGACTATACTTCACGCTTGCTTCCTGGGTGTCATGATAGTGTCATCTACCAGATCTGAAGCTACCAACGAACTACCAAGAACAGAGCAGGACCCTTTAAGGAGCAAATCTAATGGTGTTTTAGAGAGGATCAAGCAGCTGGAGATTCTACATAGAGATAGTTGTAAGAGATAGAGCCACTTTCCTACTTTTAGTATATACCTTCATTGCCATGGTAGCTTCATTATTTGTGCTGGCTTGGTCTGGTATTCTTATCCTGACCCTTTGCCCAGGGGATCAATCACCACAGACTATCAGTGAATGCGCCAGGTGACTCTGAGCTAGTACACTGGTTGCATATCACCTTGGCACCAACCCTGCCTCCGATGAATCAGACTGTCCCGACCGTACTGACAGCGTCAGAGGGAACTCGCCTCTTACGATAGTCTCATGGGGCCAAGCCAAGACTTACAAGAATCTCCATAGGGTTAACTGCAAGAGATATGGACTCTTCCTGTTTGACTACCACATCTGACTAGTATCTGACCCTTGCCCAGGTATGCATTCTATACACCATCTCCACTGTTCTCCACTGTCTGTCTTATACGAGGGGCTGGTCTATTGTCCGGTAAGTTTCTGCATATGGTCTTCACCGTATACTCTCTTGCTACTCCCGGGCACCCACTTCAGTACCGTATCTGATCCTTGTCCAGGTACGCATCCATACAATCATCTGGCCTGTCTTCCACTACATGTCTTGTACGAGTGGCTGGTCTCTTCTTCGTATCGTATCTGACCCTTGCCCAGGTCCAATAGATGCAATAGGTGACTTGGAGCAGGTGCCTACGACCAGACCAAGGCTTCAACACGGCCAAACCGACAGCTAGGCAGCGCCGGCAGTGAAGAGGGGGCTCCCCTCTTACACTTTTTTTCTTGGGTCACATCACCGACACCGACCGCTTCCAGCTATCGGTCGAGGGAACCGGTCGGTGACAGTGAGTTGACCCAAGAAAAAATGTGTAAGAGGGTCACTGCCAGTGTGGCTTGGCTGTCGGCTTGGCTGTGTCGAAACTGTAGGTCCGGTTGAGGCGCTTGCTCAAAGTCACCTATGACATGTATGTAGGACCTGAGAAAGGGTCAGATACGGTACGGACAATAGACCAGCCACTCATAGAAGACACACAATGGCGAACAGTAGAGATGATGTATAGAATGCGTACCTAGGCAAGGGTCAGACACTACGTGAAATGGGTGCCCAGTATTAGCAAGAGGATTTACGGTGAGGGCTATATGCAGAGACTTACCGAACACTAGACCGGCCACTCGTAGAAGACACACAGTGGAGAACAGTAGAGATGATGTATAGATTAGGATCCAACATCTTCTCAACTGTCGTGGTCTATGTGCCCGGTGCGTCGAAACAACGTGTACGGGGCAAGAGGAGCTTGAGCCGGGACCAGAGCCGCGTGGTGTACACGTGGCCCGGCTGATCCCGCGCCCGAGACGCATCTTTCGGCTACTTACCCGCGCTCATATATAATAAAAAGATTCCGACGCAACCAAGATAGCTACAGAGGAGACAAATGTATGTATGGAATGCCGGAAAGAGGCCCTATCTCTTACAGCCGTCCACCAGCCAGTCAGAGAAGAGGGCCCAACCCCTCTTACACTTTTTTTCTCCCCCAGTCTATCACCCAGTCGCCATAAAGCTGCGCCCAACGGCGCCCAACGACGGCCAGTACCCACCGCTCCATCCCCACTGACTGCACCGAACCACCGACGCCGAAAACTGGCGGATACAGCGCTACAGCACTCGCGCTCAGACCGGGAGGGGCACACCCCTCCATCCACACCGTCTACAGTCCATCCCCACCGTCTACAGACCGTACACACCGCCTACAGACCCCCCTCCCTCACTACACACCGATCTATCACTCCTCCAGCGATACCCCGCTGTCTCCGCCCTCCCTTCCTTCCTATCTACGGCGTCAATCACTCGCCAAGCTCCATCTATCCTTACAACAAACGCACGGCTCTACACACGGGCCACGGAGAGCAGCGAGAGCAGGAGAAGACGGCAGGAGAAGGCACTGGAGACTCCATGAGTGGACAGCGGTCAGAGGAGGCGCGGAGGGCAGAGGTCAAGGCGGCGCTGAAGAGAGAGGCTGCGCGCACTGCAGACAAGGCGGTTGCGCTGGGGTATGGAGAAAAGGGCGACCGATGCGCTGCTCTGGTGCAGAAGTTGGCCAAGCAGATTGGGGAGGAGATTGTGTGGATGGGGGCGCCGACATATGACTGGGTGTGGGGGAATGACAGCGTGAGAGCGGCGATGGCATCAGCAGCTGTGAGCGCTGTCAGCGCTAGCCCATACCCTCCACCCAACTTCTATCACTACTCCTGGTATACCACCACCCATTCGCACCCCACCCACCCGTCATCATCATCTCCTGCCTCCTCCTCATCAACGGTCACCCCGCTCAACCAGAATCAACCGCGCTCTGCAGAATCACACAGGACTTGGTCTGAAGAAGCAGCCGGTTTCGCCAATATGGCGATGGAGGAACATCGAGCAGGCCGCCATGCACTGGCAGAGGAGTATGAGGAAGAAGCTGAGGGCTTGGCAGAGCTGGGCGGCAGGCGAATTGGATGGGATGCCAGCGAGCAAGGCTGGTACTGGCATGGTGAGAAGTACCAGGGCGAGGTGGATGAGAGCGTAAGCGAGGAAGAGGAGTATGAGAGAAGCGAAGGAGAGCGTGAGGAGGCGAAGGATACAGACCCCATCAACCTACCGCCATCATCATCATCCACACATCAGCCATCCTCTCCCGTCTTCACCTCTCAGCCTGCCCATCCACTCTCGCCCTCTCTACCACCGTCTCCATCACACCACCCACCCTCTCTCGCACCCACCAGCTCACATCACTCGCCGCTGCCATTCCCTCGTGACTATCCCCGCTACCTCGGCACCAGCGTTACGCCAGAGCAACTCATCAAGCACATCGCTGCGCTTGAAGCGTACTTCACTGCCACCCTGGCTTGTGGTGGGCAGTACAAGGAGGACCTGTTCTCGCGATGGAAGGTGGCTGTCGGTCGCCTCTCAGCGCAGGGCACAGTGTTGTGGGTGTGGGTCGAGATGGTGGAGGGGTCAGAAGATGTGTGGGTGAAGTGGGTGGCAGCTCTGAAGTGTGTGGCCAACCTGCCAAGCTGGGCTGCGCACCAGCGCCGGTGCTTCGACAACCTCAAGTGCCCCCAGCCCCTTTCGGCTGCGTCTCTTGGCCCTTTCATGCAGCACACACTGGAGATCCAGCGCTCCCTCCGTGACACCACCTTCGCCATTCCACATCCCCTCCTTGTCCAGCACCTCATCAACGCTCTCCCCCCTCTATCACTGCCTGGGTCCGTCACTCATTTGCCAGCAATGACGAGACCCCCTCAGAGGCCCCTTTCATGGTGGTGTATGACTATATCATGGAGGCGGTCACCAGGAGTGCAGCGAGACAGGGGATCTGGACAGCACATGGGTGGGGAGGTAAATGAAGTGTCTGTTGCTGCTTGGAGCAGGATGAAGGTGGACAGGGACTTGGAGAGAGGTGGGGTGCATGAGAGACAGGATGTCTGGCGTGCAGGGGAGAGACAGAAGTGGGTGTATGGTGCCTTGCCTGTGCTCGACTCTCCAGAGGGGCAGGCTGCACGCAGCTGGCTTGCCAAACACGGCCTCTGCTTCCTCTGTCGCCAGCCAGGGCACACCTCGTTTGTCTGCCAGCGTCAAGGGACCGACAAGTCAAGTGCATTTGATGTGCATTTCGCATCCCAATGGGAAGTCGACAGCAATCTGACACTCAGCTCGATCCTGGCATCTGAACCACGCCTGTTCAAGGCCATCCTCAACTTCCCCACTCCCTCCTCTGCTCGCCAGCTCCGGACTTTCATCGGCCTCACTACTAAGCTGCAAAAGAGCTTGGGCTTCACCCTGCCCTCCCTCCCCCATCTTCATGGTCAACTGCCACACAGCCCGAAGTTGGAGTCAGAGTATCTTGAGAGGATGAAGTTGAGGAGGCAAGGGCAGTTGACAGGGAAGGAGTCAGTGTTGTCATGGGTGTGGGGGTGGACAGAGGGGGCTGCTGCCGAGTTCAAGGTGATCAAGGAGGTGGTGATGGTGGCACATATGGAGTATGATCAGAGGAAGAACACAGAGATGCAGAAGCTGTTTGGAGGAGAGGGGAAAGCGGTGCAGCACTTCAACTCGGCACCTATTGGCTCATCAGCCATCCCCCCCAAACTCCCACCAACAACCACCACTCCTCATCCCCTGACATCCCATTCCCACAACATCCCCAACACTACCACCACCCTCCCCATGTCGCCATCTACCATCACTCGGATAATCTCCTCTATCGTCCCACCTCGCCAGCAACAACCACCTACATCTCATCTTCCGCCAACATCACCTGTGTTCTCGCCCAACCACATTTCAACCTCTACTGCTAGTCCCGAGCCTACTATTCACTCTGCAGGGCTTGAAGCTGAGGCAGATCGTGAGCGCAGACGGAAGAAAGCAGAGAAGATGAAGAGGCAGAAGCAGAATAAAGCAGCAGAGCTTGCTGTTGGTTGTGCGTGAGGTGTGTGGGGTGTGTGTGGGGTGTGTGGGGTGTGTGGGGTGTGTGTGTGGGGTGTGTGTGGGGTGTTGAGGGGTGTGTGTGGGGTGTGTGTGAGGTGTGTTGGCGGGCCCTTGGCGGAAAAGGGTCGCCTTTTTCCTGATATTTTCTTGACAGTATTCATGCTCAAATTTTAATAGTCACTCCTTCACCCAGATCTTACTGCACCACCCTCATTTTTCACCCACTCCTCGCAGATAACATCTTCTTATAATACCAATTTCATTAACCACATTTATGTAAGAGGGGGACCCCTCTTCACTGTCGGCGCTGGCTAGCGGTCGGCAAGGCTGTGTCGAAGCCTGGGCTGGTCGGAAGTGCTTGCTCAAAGTCACCTAATGCATCTACGCGACCTGGGCAAGGGTCAGATACGAACAGAAGAGCGGACACAAGACCAGCCACTCGTACAAGACACGAAGTGGAAGACAGGCGAGAAGATTGTATGGATGCGCACCTGGGCAAGGGTCAGATACGAACAGAAGAGCTGAAATGGGTGCCCAGGATTAGCAAGAGGGTATACGGTGAAGGCTATATGCAGAGACTCACCGGACACAAGACCAGCCACTCGTACAAGACACGAAGTGGAAGACAGGCGAGAAGATTGTATGGATGAGGATCCAACATCGTCTCGCCTGGCGTGGTCTCTATGTGCCCGGTGCGTCGAAACAACAAGTACGGGGCAAGAGGCCTAGGCGCGGAGCTAGGCCGGGATCAAAAGCCATGTGGAGTGCACGTGGTCCGGCTATCCCGCGCCCGAGACGCGGCCGGGATCAAAGGCCATGTGGAGCGCACGTGGTCCGGCTATCCCGAGCCCGAGACGCGTCCGTCAGCTACTTTCCCACGCGCGTATATACAATGCTATGTACGTATACTAAAATGGATATTCCGACACAACCAAGATAGCTACAGACGAGATAATGGTATGTACGTGATGCGGGGAAGAGGGCCTATCTCTTACACCCACGTCTATCTCTTCACTGACGCAAGCAACACAGGCCATGGATCGTGGATAGGACAGGGCAAAACCCCAGACACCGCTCGCCCCATCGCCTACGACTCCCGCACCCTCTCCAGCGCGGA
>JANBXI010000130.1:0-12078 GCA_024271845.1 Cryptococcus sp. VH57_BW
TCTGTGTTTTAAGAAATAGGGGAAAACGGGGATAGAATGGATAGGAGGGTACGTGTAACCTGAGCTAGGTCATGGAGATAGGCGTGGTGGAGGTCAGAGCCGATAGGCGCGTGACACAAACGCTCACCGACAAGTCCCGCATACAATTCTCGGACTCTCCGTCACTGGTTCCAACTGTAGCATCCGGGGGCGGTGGGTTGATCACCCTACCGCCTGGCTGGCCTCCGGCTTTTGAGGGACTCGTCCCCCGGCGATGGCGGTACAAGTGGTGAGGTGTTGTGGTAGGAAGGTAGAATAGATAGGTGTGCTTTGAGGGTGGTTCACGTGTATAATTGTATAGTCGTAACAGGTGGTATGGGTGTGTGTCTGGTTGTATGTATGTCTTTATCGATATTGATGTTGAGGTAGAGGTTTAGCCATGTGACACTGGACGCCTTGACGACCTCGCCGCTTCGCAATTCAACTCTTTCTTCCATCGGCATCTGCATCTGCATCTGCACCTCCACCTGGCGTCCGCTACCAACCGTTCAACTCGACTTGTCACATATATACGTCCAATGTTCACAGCCCCAATGATACAAGCGCCCTCAAAGCCCATTGCCCGCCGGCGCGTGCCCTCAGGCAACCCCGGCTCGCCACTCACCCCACTCACCCCTCCCACCCCGCCCACCCCGCCTGAGAGCGCAGCCACCCCCCTCGACTCTGGGGAATCACCACGCCGTACGCTGGTCCGGGCGACCGCCCTGGCTGTGATTCCCGAGCAGGAGCTTGAGCTGGCCGGGGCCCGGGGATGTGAGGAAGGCAAGGACGGAGAGGGGGAGGAGAGCCAAAGTTCGGCTGGATGCACTTGGTCTGGGCGTATGAGGGTCAGATCTGGCACCCGCCGTGGCAGGACCAGGCGGGCTACGGAGGAGGCAGGGGACGACGATGATGATGATTTGACCTTGTATTTCAGTGCGTAGGGTTGAACGGCGTGCAAATGCTTGGTCAGTAGTGAGGATGGACGAGTGGCTGACGAGATAACCACCGCCGCATTTTACAGCGTGTCGTGCGAAGGATCTTGACCATGCAGACTACTGGGACTGTACCAGGTTATTCCGTAAGTCCCGCCTCGTTCATGATAGTGACACAGTAGACCCATGACCAAGCTGATGAGCTGTGATCTCCAGTCATGATCGACGCTCTCAACTTGGGTAGGGCACTTGTCGTGCATCGCTTCCTGTCCGTCCGCCTGCAGCTCCCATCCCGCCGGCCTGCACCGAAAGCAACTGATGAGCCTTGCTCCCCGTCGATATAGCGAATGGAACATCACCCCATACTTTCTCGTCGCCCTCACCTACGGTCGGCGCCGCGCGGCCACGTTGACCCAGCCTGCGCCGCGCGACTTTTCGCGCACCCAGTGGGTCATCTCGGAGCTGTGGGCGGTGGTATCGGCGTGCCTTTTGGTGGGGGCGGTGTTGGTGTCGTCGCCGGGTGTGGCTTATGTGAGTGGCCTGGGGTGCCGAGGAGTCGAGTGGCACGGGTGAGATGTGAGTTGCCAGCAGCTGACGTCATCTTGGGGGGAGGCAGGCGATGATACCTGTTCTCGAGTGGTTCACGACCGTCGAGGGAGGGGGCGGCGCTCGACCGAACGGCTACGCGACGGCGGTGGAGACAGAGACGGCGACTACAACAGTGTATGTGGTGCTCAACAGGAGGGCGGCGAGGACCGCGACGAGTATGGCTGCATGAGCGAGGAAGCGAGAGGGTTGTAGAGGGGCACCGTGTTTGTCTCTTGTCTTTGTCTCTTGTCTTTGTCTCTTGTCTTGGATTACGGCCAAGGTGGCGGGCAGTCATCTGGCTGTAGTTCAATGTGGTTCTTGCATGCATATGACCATGGACGAACCTGCTGCTTGCTGTTGCTGCTGCTGCTCCATCGGGCCAAGAGTCGGGAGTCGGTCAGGAACTCTCAGGGACGCTACGTCACCGTACGCCGGTCCGATCTGCTGCTGCCTTCGTCGTCGTCCGTCCTCCGTCTCGTACTCACTCTTCCCATCTTCCTCTTCTCTGTCCCCTCTTCGCTCCCCCCACATCCAGCAGCACCCACACTCAGAACTCCTACCCGTACTCGCACCCCTTCACCACAGGGAACCGCTCCCTGCCCATTCCTTTCACCGGGACCGCTCCCCTCCCATTCCTCTTGGCTTCATCCCAATCTCCTGCCCCTCCGCACGGCAACATCTCCCAGCATGACAGTCCTATCCTCCATAAAACCCTCCCGCATCAGCATGCCTACTGCCGGAACCGCCAATTCCCTTTCCGACAGGGGCCGCCGCACTCCGAAGACGCCCCAGGACGAGGCTATCGCCTTCTTCTCGGGAGAGCACGAGGGCGAGCCCGTGCAAGTCTGGGAGCTAGCTCTGGAGGATGACGGTGGGCCTGGGCCGGGGAAGAGTGTAAGTCGACCGGTGCACTATGTGAACTTCCGCATGCCGAGTGGGCAGATGCCGTGTAAGACAAGTCGAGCTCATGCACGTGTTGGCCGGACAGTACATCCGTCTGCCCCCGCCTGTCAGACCATACATCCTTCGGTTCTCGATACAGCCGGGCACGGACGTAACGCGTAACGGTGTGCTGAAGAGCGACTTTCCCATGGATGGCGGGGCATTTGCACGGGGAGAGTGGAAAGAGAGGAAGCTGCCTCTGGACTTGACCAAGTGAGCCAGAGCTATCTCGTCTCCATGAAGAGCGGAGCTGACAGATCAACCAAGACCGATCCAGATCGACCTCCCCATCTCTGCCCCAGGGGCATTCTGCTACTTTATCGAGTACGACGCACCCAGCCCATCTGCCCCGCGAATCATCGGCCGCAAGGGCTACTTCAATGTCGACCCCATCGTCACTCTCCCCGCCCGCACCCCTTTCTTCTCATCCTCCACCTCGCCCGCCGACCCCTTGCGCGATACCTCGTCTGGCGCGGTTCTCCCAAAGAACACCAGTTTTGGTCTTGACTCGCTCATCATCTTGTCTGTTCTCGCCAAGTGGATGGGCAAGACCAACGAGTGGGAGCCGTTCTTCGCCGAGTCGAGCAGAAGGGGCTACAACATGCTGCACTGGGCGCCCCTCCAGCAGAGGGGAATCTCGGGCAGCCCGTACTCGATCAAGGATCAGTTGACGTTTGACCAAGCGCTGCTGGTCGATAAGGATGCCAAGGACGGCGGCTTGAAGGAGGTGGAGGAAGTGGTAAAGCTCGCAAAGGACAAGTATGGGCTGGGCGGTGTCACGGACGTGGTGCTGAACCACATCGCGTACGACTCTCCGTGGCTCGAGGAGCATCCCGAGGCAGGTAAGCAGCTTGCCCCTTCCCACTGAGTTCAGTCGGAAGCACAGCTGACTCACCACACCTGCAGGCTACTCTCCTCACAACACCCCGCACCTCGCCCCCGCCGTCGCCCTCGAGGACGCCCTCCTGGCCCTCACCTCCCGCCTCTCGTCCCTCGGCCTCCCCACCGCCCTCGCCTCCGAGTCTGACCTCCAGGCCCTCGTCCCACACATCAAGTCGGCCATCGACGACGCCCAGCTCTGGCAGTTTTACGTGGTTGACGTCCAGGCCGGGGTCCGTGCCGTGGCGGACTCGCTCTTGCACGGCAAGCCGGGCCCGACGGCGTGGGAGGGCGAGGACCCTGCGGGGAAAAGCGAGGACGCGCTCGCAGAGCTCGTCAAGTCCTCTGGCATCATCGAGCACTATCGCGCTTACTCGGGCCGGTTCGTCACCTCTGTTCCGGCACATGTAGCCGCGGGCCTCGTGCAAAAGGCGTACCCGAACGATACGGCGGAGCAGCAGGCTGCCAAGTGGGGCAAAGTGCTGGATGTGATCAATGTGGATCTGTACAGGGAGTGCAATGAGGACGTGCAGGCCGCAGTGGATGGGGTCGTGGGCAGGCTGAGGTATACACGGTTGGAGGATGGTGGCCCCAAGCTCGGCGAGATCACTGAAGAGTGAGCTGAGGTGCCCTCAAGAAGATAAACAGGCCGGATGAGGAACAAGCTGACAAGCTGACCGACTCTACAGGCACGCGATATGCGAGCGCTACTTTACCCGCATCCCCAGCAACAGCACAACATCCAAACACCCCGCCGCCTCCCTAGCGGTCGCTAACAACGGCTGGATGTGGGCCGCCGACCCGCTCTCCAATTTCGCTGAGTACCCGTCCAAAGCATACCTCCGGCGCCAGGTCATAGTCTGGGACGACTGCGTCAAGCTGCGCTACGGCGCAGGCCCGCAGGACAACCCCTGGCTATGGCAGCACATGATTGCTTATGCCGAGCTGCTCGCCGGGGTGTTTGATGGCTTCCGGTTGGATAACTGTCATTCGACGCCGATCCAGGTGGGCAAGGCGGTGATTGATGCCGGGAGGAGGGTGAACCCGAATCTGTATGTGATGGCGGAGCTGTTCACAGGGAGCGAAGAAATGGATTTGAGGTTTGTGAGAGAGTTGGGGATCAACAGTCTGGTGAGGGAGGCGTATAATGGGGATACCGTCAAGAATTTTGCGGATCTGTGAGCTTAGCTCTCGAGACTGGAGATTGTGGAGAAGGTTGAAGCTGACAGACGCGGCTGGTAGGCTCTGGAGATTCGGCCTCGGCAAGCCTGTCGGTACGTTCCCCTCCCTCATAACAGCTGACGGTTTGTCTCAAAAGTCTCGCTCAAGCTAACCCCTCTCCCAGGCTCCATGGACACCGCCTGTCTCTCCTCACCCTCCGAGATCACCCCTCCCAACGGCGCCCCCCGCCCCGCCATCATCACCCCGCACCAAGGCTCCGTCCCCCACGCCGTCTTCTACGACCTCACGCATGATAACCAGTCCCCGCTCTCCAAGCGCACAGCCGAAGATGCCCTCTCCACGGGTGCGCTGGTGACGTTTTGTGCGTCCGCACTCGGATCAAATAAAGGGTTTGACGATCTGTACCCCAAGCTGCTGGATCTGGTGACAGATAACAGGCTGTATGAGACGACAGCGGCCGAGAAGGAGGTGGAGGAAGGCGGAATCGGGGCGGTGAAGAGGGCGTTGAATGCGTTGCATGTGGAGATGATGGAGGGAGGGTTCCAGGAGGGGCATGTGCATGAGGAGGGACAGGTAAGCTGGTATGGTCCTGACGACTATGATTAGAGACACACTGACGGGATGTGGGGCAGTATGTGATGTTGCATAGGGTCCACCCCGTGACGCACAAGGGGTACATGCTCGTGGCGCACACTGCGTTCAAAGGTTTCTCCGGCCGCGGATGGGGTACGCCCCCTGTCTTCCCCTGACCCACACCGTATTGTGCCCCGCGCTGACACCCTCCGCGCAGTCAACCCCCTCAGACTCTCACGCACGGCCATCACCTACCTCTTCGGTGCCTCTCTCTCCGCCCGCCCGTCCGAATGGCAAGACAGCCCCACCACGCACAAGGGCGTCCCCGCGACGCTCCGCGAGGTGGCGGCCCCCGAGGTCAGGAAGGGAGTGGAGAACGGCGAGGAGTATGAGGAGGTTGTGGTGCCGGATGACTTTGGGCCGGGGAGTATAATGGTTTTCGCGACCGAGATGAGTGTGAGTCAAGGGTTCTTCTCATCGCCTGCTAAGCACGCATCAGTGGTCGTGGCGGGTGAATCGACGCTGACGAGACAAGATGACGGGTGAAATAGGAGATCTCGCCAGACTTGGACCGGATCTGCAAAGAAGGCTCAAATGAGGCCTTTGGCGGGCTCAACCTGGTAGACTTGAACGTCGTCCTCCACCGCGCAGACGGCGAGGAGCGCGATGCAACTGGCAAGTCCCTCGTCTCTCCTACTATGCTGGATGCCATACTCGCAGGCGGACATGCTGACGTTTAGGCTTGTGGCAGGCGGCGACGGCACGTACACGGTGCCTGGCTATGGCGCACTGACGTACTGCGGGCTGGAGGGATGGATGCATCCCCTCCGAGAGATCATGCGGAACAATGATCTCGGGCACCCGCTTTGCCAGCACCTGCGCGAGGGCACTTGGGCGTTGGACTACGTATTCAACAGGCTCGACAAGTGAGTCTGAGGTCCGAGGCGACAGTGAATATCTGGGTGCATCGGCAGCATGAGCTGACGTGACGGGTTTACTTGCCAGGCAAACAGGCGATCTTCCACGCCTCGCAGTCCCCGCGAAATGGCTGTCGGACAGGTTCGATCTGATAACCTCCACCTGCCCTTCCTTCATGCGCCCAAAGTACTTTGCCCTCGTCATCTACGAAGCCTACAAGGCCGCACGCCGCGCTGTGGTAGAGCAGTGCAGCGACTTTGTTGCGTCAGGCCACAGTCTGACGCAGGATCTCGCCCTCTGCTCGGTGCAGATGTATGGGCTTGTGAAGAGCGCGAGTCTCGACCCGGCGAAGGCGGTGCCGAGCTTGGCGGCCGGCTTGCCGCATTTCACTGCGGGGTGGGCCAGGTGCTGGGGGCGGGATGTGGTGCGTTGCTATCACCAGAGTGTAGTGCGTAGCAAAATGAAAGCTGACAGCCGGTTGACTATAGTTCATCTCGCTGCGCGGGTTGTTCCTCACGACAGGCAACTATAGCGCGGCCAAGGATCATATTCTCTCGTTCGGGAGCACCCTCAAGCACGGGCTGATCCCCAACTTGCTCGACTCCACGCGCAACCCGCGATACAATTGCCGCGACGGGCCATGTAAGTCGCCTCCACTTATCACCCACGGGTCACAGGATGAGCGAGACCGAAACTGACGCCGACATTGTTCGTCGCTGCCTCGCAGGGTGGTTCATTCAGAACATCCAGGACTACACCACCATGGCGCCCAACGGTCTCGGTATTCTTAATGAGCGGGTGAAGCGCCGCTTCCCGGCAGACGACACGTGGGTCAGCTGGGACAGTCCGAGGGCGTACGAGTGGGAGAGCTCGGTCGGGGAGCTCGTGCAGGAGATTCTGCAGAGGCATGCAAATGGCATCGAGTTCCGCGAGTACAACGTGGGTCCGGCTCGTATCATTTCAAAGGGGAAGATGGCCGCTGACAGGGATGTGGGGATGTAGGCCGGGCCAAACCTTGACATGGACATGCATGATGAGGGGTTCAACCAGAAGATCTGGGTCGACTGGGAGACGGGGATCATCTTTGGCGGGAACCGCTACAATTGCGGGTTGGTTGCACCCCGTGACTCTTCTTCTATGGGCTAACTGCTGACCGCTCAACCTCTCATCACAGTACGTGGATGGACAAGAACGGTTCGTCTACCAAGGCGGGCAACAAGGGCTTGCCTGCGACTCCGCGAGATGGGGCACCGATTGAGATCACCGGTCTGCTGAAGAGCACGTTGACGTGGCTTGATAAGCTGAGTAAGGGGGGCAAGTTCCCGTTCAAGGGTGTCTACGCAACGGGTACGTTCACCAACACCGAACAACTACTCTCCCTACGCATGAGTCTGGCTGACCGGCGCAACCGGTGTATTTCAGTCAAGGGCGAGAAGCGCCTTGTCACATACAAGGAGTGGGCCGACCTCCTTCAAGCCAACTTTGAAAAGTACTACTATGTTCCGAGCGACCCGGCCGAGGACGACAAGTACGTGATCAACAAGGGGCTCGTGAACCGCCGGGGCATGTACAAGGATGTGTACGGCACCCCGAAGGACCGCGAGTGGAGCGACTACCAGGTGAGCTACTCCTCATGCAATTGCTCCAGAAGAGACAGCAGCTGATGTTATTGGGTGTCGCAGCTGCGCTGCAACTTTACTCTCCCAATGGTTGTCGCCCCCGAGCTGTTCGACCCTGCCCACGCATTAAACGCCCTCCAACTTGCGGACACGGTGCTCCGTGGGCCGCTGGGGATGAAGACCCTCGACCCGGCCGATATCCAGTACCGCGGGGACTACGATAACAGCAACGACTCGTATGATCGGGCGGTTGCCAAAGGATGGAACGTGAGTGGCGTGACGCTGGTTGCCAGACGGGTAGGCACAAGTGGCTGATGCGTGAAGGGCGAGTAGTACCATCAAGGACCGGAGTGGGGCTTCCCTCTGGGATGGTTCCTCATGGCGTACCTCAAGTTTGACCGTGTCGCAGGCGAGGGCAAGAACGTGAGTGGCGACGGGCCTCCGAGCAGCTGTCATGAGACTGACGTCTGTCCGCCTACCAATAGGACTCCACCAAAACCCTCCACTACATCTCGTCAATCCTGCGCACGCAGGCTCACCACATCGACAATGACCCGTGGAGGGGTCTGCCGGAGCTCACCAACAGTAGTGAGTCGCGTTTGAAGGGCTGTCGTAGGGTGAAAGGTCGCTGACACGTCTTGCCTCGCAGACGGGCAGTACTGCTACGACTCGTGCAACACTCAGGCGTGGAGCGCGAGCACGATCCTGGACGTGTTGGAGATGATGCAAGGGCTGGAGAAGTAGGGTCATCTCGTCGAGAGGGCAAAGGAGTGGCAGGTGTAGTCTAAGACTATGAGATCTGTAGAGCTGGAGAAAAAGGGTTCGATCAAATCATCTGTTACGGAGATCAGTGGAAGCAATGTATTCTGTTGCATAGCTCGATGTCAGCACTTGCTCGATACTCCTGTAATACCGACCGACGAATGTGCTGGTATAGCATTGACTGCTCTTCTCACTTGTGGGTGAACCGCTGACTGCACTGCTCTTCTAATTCAGCCTGGCCACAAAGTCCTCGACCGCCGTTCCTCCTTTCCAAGTGAGGTCATCATCTGACCGCCGTAGACGCGTCTAGTATCGGCCGGAACCAAACACGCGTACTCCTCTGGGCTGGCTGCAAAGAGTCATGTCCTCACCATCTACTCCCCATCGCGTCTTACCCCCACCACCCAAAAAAACCACCGAAATGGACACCTCTCTCCTCTGCCGCCTCCGCACCAAAGCTTCTGAGATCGTCAAACACGCCGGCCGACCCGGCGGAGCGCTCGACCGGAATGAATTCACCATGGCCGTAGCGCGGCAAGCGCTTGAGGTGGCTTTGGGTTTGGAAGAAGGGGGACTGGGTACGAAGGAGTGGAAGAAAGTTGTGAAAGAGGTTGTCAATGAATGTTTGGTGGGCTTATCCTTTTTAGGCAAGGCGGTGGCCCGGGCGAGGGAGTGGGGCAAAAGCTGACGCGTGGGACTGGCGGGTAGAACGAACTGGCGGTTGAGGAGGCAGCTGCTGCAGTGGAGAAGGGGGCGGGTCCGGCTAGCAATCCGGTGCAGCAAGACGTGTCTCCCAAAGTCTTGGAGGTGGAGGGATCCAAGGCTAGGACGTCAACAGTACGTGATACTGTCCTTGATTATCGAGTTCCTCCTTCCTCTTTCATGTACTAACCCGGCGTGCCAGCCCCAGGCTCATAACTCTGATGTGGAGTCTGTCGCGAGCTCTTCTCACAGAATTAGTAAACCTATCAAGGCGAAGAGACGCACAGTCAAGCCTGTGGCTCCTTCATCGGATGACGAGGAAGAGGCGAAGTCCTCAGAGCTAGCGATCCCGGAGGTCAGCCCCCTTTCCCCTCTGCTGTTCAACCCGCCTTCTCGTCGGTCGTCCTCGCTGAAACCTTATCATCACAGCCACGACTTCAGGACGTAGGGGGCGAATCCGACATGTCCTCCGTATACGACGTCGCACCGACCCGCTCCAAGAAGAAGGCGAGGGGGGTCAAGCGAAAGTCCGGCGGGGGAGAGTCCTCCCGGGAGGAGAGCGTTGCGGGACCGTCGAAGCGGAAGAAAAAGAGCGTGGAGAAGGATGGTGATGCTGCTGGGAAGGTGGGTCTTTGTCACCCACGAAAGCGGTCAAGATCATGTACGGCTAACAGGTAACGGGAACATAGCGAGGGAGAAAGGCCAAAGATCCGAATGCAGAGGTGTGTTCTACGACCCTTGTCCTGCTCGCTTGACTGTCGAGACCTCAAAGGTGCAGAACTAAACATATGTTCAACTTCCCACTCGCAGATGTCACCAGACGAGGTCCGAGTTGCAAGCCTTAAGAAGTTCATCGTAGCATGTGGCGTACGCAAGCAGTGGTAGGCTCTCTTAGCCACTGTCCTACTCGAGGCTATCTAGCTGACATTGACGACAGGGTGAAAGAGCTGGCCGATTGCCCCACCGTAAGCACCGCGGCCAGCCCGTATAGGGCGCATGTCCCACGACCCCCCTGACAATATCATATCATACAGACATCTTCTCAGATATCGCATTTGGAAGGACTCCTCCGATCTCTCGGCATGAAGGGTAATCCTACTCTAGGCAAGGCGAAGTCCATCAGAGAGAAGCGCGAGCTTGCCGCAGAGTTGGGTAAGCTGATGTCACCTTGTTAGTCGGACTCTAGAGGGAGACAGAAGCTGATACAATGCGTGGGGTACAGAGGATGTGCAGCAGTTTGAGAAGGAGCGTGGCCGGCCAACTGGAAGGCGGAGAAGGAATTTGTCGAACCCGATCGAGAATAATGCTGAACAGTCGGATATCGTGGATGTGGTACGTGGCTGGCGTGTTGGGTGGTCGCATGAGTGAGCCAAGGAAGCTGACGATGATGGGTGAGCAGGGGGGCCAGAGTGACAGTAATTAGAGTCGCGTGAGTGCCGTCGTGTGCTGGGATCTGCCCGTCATAATACAAGACAACGGCGCTTCGCGCCGTAGCCATGCCACATGCCTCATGCAACGGCGCATGTCCGCCAAACATGTCCACCGCCAGCTCGATTTCCTCCTGGGTGCCCTCCCCACAGCCGCATCGACCAGCCCCTTAGACACCAGCTGCAGCTTCCTGAACCAATCCTCTGCTCATTGAGCTCATCGCGAGCATCACACCCCCATCGAGTCTCACGAAGCCAAACACCTGATGGATAGAAAAGATGCGTGCATCCCAACAAACAGACCCCCTCCCCATGCAATCCGCCCGCCGATTACTTCTTCTTCCCGGCGACGGCCTTGCCAACACGACGACCACTGTTTGCACCAATAACATCAGCGCCGCTCTCGGCATCCATCTTTCGCCATTCCTGATATAACTTACGTAGTCTTGGTGTGCTGACCCCTGACCTTGAGACCCCAGTGGTGTCGGAGACCACGGTGAGTCCTGATCTTCTTCAGCCTCTCAAGATCCTCACGGAGACGCTGGTCGATAACGTTGGAGAGGATGTGGTGGTTCTTGCCGTCGTTGATGTCACGCTGCCTGTTAAGGAACCAAGCGGGGATCTTGAACTGGGCGGGGTTCTGCATGATGGTGACAATTCGCTCGAGCTCGTCGGAGTTGAGCTCACCGGCCCTGGAAGAAGGGTGATGTTAGCGTACGCAGATGAATGGCGAAAGGGTGGGAAGGGGGATGGCGGCGCCTAACGGCGCCTAAGCTCCTGGGTCGCACAACCTCCGCCGTGACAGGCAAACCCAGGAGCTCTGCTCGCCACCACCCGCTCTTCCCCAAGCAATCTCCACACACCTCTTGTTGAGGTCCACGTCGGCCTTCTTGCAGACCAAGTTGGAGTAACGACGACCAACACCCTTGATCTCCGTAAGAGCGTACATGATCTTGCCCTGACCCTTAACGTTGGTGTTAAGGAGTCGGAGAATGTGCTGTTCGTGGCGAGGGGGGGAGAGAACGAGAGATAATCAGCATGCTGCCCGCCGGGGTGTCGCCTCCCCAACTATGCCATTCCATCTCCCATGTTGCCCGTCACATCCATCTCGCCGCAGCACTGCCAGCCTCCCAGTCCCACAGTTTTCCCCCGATAAGAAATAAACCCACCTGGAACTGCTGGTGAGCCTCGAGGGGAGCGAAGGACATCTTGGCGAATCTTTTTGAGGTAAAGATGAGGAGGGGGAGTAGATCTATCGGAAGTGGAGAAATTAATCAGCGTTTCGCCCACAGCCTCCTTTCTTTAGCTGCGTCTCCGCCTCATCCGCCGCCCCGTCCACACTCTGTGCTTCCCCTCCGCCTCATGCACGCCGAGGATGGGTATGACTTACCCGCTTGTAGATGCTAGTGTCGACGGAGACTTGCTTGACTTGGACGAGACAAGTGTGAACTCGAGCACGGCACGACCACAATTTGGAGGAAACAGAGAAACGCCGAAACGAAAAACCCGAGTGGCACATAGTTTAGATCCCAT
>JANBXI010000131.1:0-10812 GCA_024271845.1 Cryptococcus sp. VH57_BW
CGCCCCCGCCGCCTCCACCCCCACCCCCACCGCCTCCACCCCCCAAAGGCCCGCGAAGCGCCCGCGCACCGCCGCCCAGCAGGACAAGAACGGAAACGCGCCCCTGCCTGTCGAGCCAGGAGTCCCTTTGGGATCGCCCCAGGTCCGCCCCGCCGCGGCCAAGATGGAGACGGGGATGGACGTGGACGACGCGAGGCCGGGGCGCAAGAGGCCAGAGCCACCGCTCTCATTTGCGGACCCGAGTCGCTGCTGCCACTCTGCCACCTCTGCCACCTCTGCATGCTTCCCCGCCGTCACCGACCACAGCATGCCCCCCGCCCCCGCCCCCGCCCCCGCCCCACACACCGCGCCGACCGCCTTCCTCCCGCTCCTCCACATGAAACGCTCCAACCCCAAGAAACTCTCCATCTCCCTCCCGCCCGCCCCCGCCCCCGCGCCCTCCCCGTCCCCCCCCGCGCCCTCGTCCGCCTCCGCCTCACAGCACACCACGCCCTCCACCCCGGGCCCGCCCCGCACCCCCGCCCTCGCACTGTCGATGGGCCGCGCGTCCATGCGCGCGAACCGCCGCCCCAGCTTGCTCAGCCTCATCACCCAGCCGCCCGCGGCGCACGGCCCCGCCCCCACGCTCACCCTGCCCGCGCTCGGCACCGGCGGCCGCTGCGCGAGGAGCCAGACCGCCGCGACGGCCGCAGACGCCTGCCCGCGCCCCTTCCCCTTTGGCAGGGGCGATGCGCACCACAAAGGAGGAAGCACGTCGGCGTTCCCGCTGCTGAGCACGAGCACGAGCGTGCCGAGCGTGCCGAGCGTGCCGACCATCGCAGAGGCAGAGGCGCACGCCCGGGGTCCGATGCCGAGCTCGGTGTCGACGCCGGGCTTGAGCTCGCTCGGGTATGCCCTCCCGACGACGTCGCCGTCGCCGTCCGGCTCGCTGTCGGCCTCCCCCGTGCCCGCCTCGTCATCCCACTCGTCGTCGTCCGCCGGCTGTGGCAGTGGCAGTGGCAGTGGCAGTGGCAGTGGCAGCCGCAGCCGCAGCATCAGCACCTCTGGCAGCCCCTCCTCCACACCGTCGACCTCCCCGCCCTTCCCCGGCGCCTCACACCTCTGCACCTTCTCCGCCCCGCCCCCCCCCGCCCCCGCCCCCGCGCCCTACCCCTACCCCTACCCCGCCCAGCGCACCATCGAGCCATACGAAGACGGCCCGATCGAGTTCCTCCCCGGGGTATGGCTCGGCGCAGAAGAGTCCGTCTGGCGGTGGGACGTCTGGGCGAGGGGGAAGCCCCGCGTGCGCGTCGTCAACGTCGCGCAGGAGGTGGAGGACCCGTTTGGGCCGGCCGCGCGGGACAGGGTGCGGGGGTGGCCGCGGGCCGCCGCGGGGGGCGCGGGGGGCGCGGGGGGCGCGGGCGGCGCGGGCGGCGCGGGCGGCGCGGGGGGCGACGCCGACGCGAAAGGCAAGGGCAGGATGAAGCTCGTCGAGTACTCGGCGGTGGGCGCGGACGCGGACGCACGCGAGCAGGAGCAGGACGAGCGGCCAGGGGTGGAGTACTGCCATGTGCGGTGGAGCCATGGCGAGGTCGGGCTTGCGGACCTGCCAGAGGGCGCCGCGCTCGACGACGTGATGCACGGTAAGGAGCCGCGGGCGCAGGGGGAGCAGGGGAAGCAGGGCGAAGAGCCGATGTGGAAGTTCTGGGAGGCGATCCAGTGGATCGAGGCGGGTCGACAGGCTGGCGTCCCGGTCCTTGTACAGTGAGTCCATCGCGTCCCCCCCGCGTCCACGCCACGGCCACGGGCGGCAGCTGACCAACGGGGATAGCTGCCAATGCGGCGTGTCGAGGTCCGCGACGTTGGCGATCGCGTACACCATGGCGCTGGCCGCGTCGGGCACCATGCCGGAGCTGCTGGGGCACATCCGCGCGATGCAGGACGCGTATGATTTTGTGAAGCGAAAGTCGAGCTGGATTGGGCCTAACCACTCGTACGTCCCCCCCCCGCCCCCACCCACACGCACGCACCGACGGACGCTGACCCCCTCCCCCCCCCCCGCAGGCTCGTCTTCCAGCTCGTCGACTTTGCGCGGATCCTCACCACCCTCCTCTCCGCGCACTACGCCGCCCACCCCGCCGCCCCCTCCATCCGCACCGCCTTCCCCACCTCGGTCCAGTCAGAGCTCAGCGAGGCAGAGTGGGCGCGCAGGCGGAGAGAGTTTGAGTTTGAAGAGGAGGGGAGTGGGGGTGCGGGTGCCGGCGGGTGTGGCGGCGGGTGTGGTGCGGGCGCGGGTGCGGGTGCGGGCGGGAGCGAGATGTGCTTCAGCCCGGAAGAGGCGGGGGACGAGGCGAGGAGGCTGGACGAGGCGATGTTGGCCAGGCGGGCCGGGAGGTTCTAGGGGTGGGTGGGGGGGGGGCACAACAAGTCGTCGTTGTCGGGCCGGGGTTTATAGATTGTACTGGACACTTGTTCGTTGTCTGCGTTATCGGATGTGAGAGTATGCATATGGACTAGACCTTACATTCACCGTCTCCCACGTTGCACGCTGCGTATGGGCACATTTCGGCTTGTAGCGTGGCGAACAAGTGGCTGGGCTGGGCGCTCGCAGGTAAACACAACAAGTACCGGGCCCTGTCTGTGGGTGTGTGTGTCCCGCGTCTGCTCGCTCCCATCGTCTCCACCGCGCGGTCTACCTCTCTTCTCTCCTTCATCCACACTCCACGCTCCCCTCCGAGACGGCCCACCAAGGCCGCACCCAAGCACGCCGGCGGGTCCGAGGCCCGAGTCTCCCGCTTGCGCCAGGCGCCAGGGGCAGCGCCGCACATCGCCCCTCGTTGGTTGATCGACCTTCTACAGGTGTTCCCTGCGCATCGAGTCCGCCTGCAAACAGTCTCCAAACACCAGACGCAAACAACTCTTGCTCTCGCCCGTCCTCGCCCTCGCCCCCGCACCCACAGCCGTTTACGTCTGCTAACGACCTCACGCCCTGCTCTCACGCTCTCACGCATTCACGCCCCGTACGACTGCAACGTTATCGATCTTGACATCTTCACCCGACAGGCTCTTCATCCACCGAAACGCCGTTCCCTATCCACTGCCACCACCACCACCACACCACCACACCACCACCACCACCACCACCACACCACCACCACACCACCACCACCACACCACCACCACACCACCACACACCACCGCCACCACCACCACACCACACAGCCTGGAGAGGATGATCCCCTCCATCCTCCTCACCGTCCTCCCCCTCCCCTCGGCCCTCCTCCTCCTCATCCTCACACTCTACCACCTCACCCCGCTCCTCACTCTCTCCCTCTTCTCCAACCTCACCCCCTCCCTCCAAACACTCTCAAACATCATCCCCCACCCCCGCCGCACCCGCAACCTCCCCCGCGAGTTCTTCAACCTGCCCCCCCGCCCCGGCAGCCCCAGCGCCGCCGCGTCCAAGCTCGCCCGAGGCCGCGCCGGCGCCCGCCTCGGCGTTCGCGGCAAGCTCATGCTCCTCCTCGTCGGCGAGGCGATCGTCAGCCTCGCTTGTGGCTGGGCCGCGCTCGTCTCGGGCGTGGGCGGCGGCGGCGGCAGCGGCGGCGGCAGCGGCGGCGGCGGTGGCATGTGGGCGGCAGTCGGGGCGAGCATGACGCTCGTCCCGGGCACGGTCGCCTGGCTCGCGGTGTTTGCGCTCCTCGCCCGTCCCGCGCACTACGACAGGCATGCTGCGACGAGCGCCCGGCTCGCTGCCGCGAGGCGGGCCGTGTTCAAGTCGGGCGGCATCACGCACGCCACGCTGTACGCACGCGTCCTGCCGCTCTCCGCTGGGACGACTGCGCTCGGCGTGGTGCTGGCGGGGGTGCTGGCCGATAGCGGCAGGTATGTGGTCCTGGCGTGGAGCGGGGCGAGCATAGGGGTGCTGCTGGCTTGTGCGGGGGCGGGGATGTGGAGGTTGGTGTACACTCCCAGAGAGGGGATGATCAGGCTCAGGGGCGAGAGTCGGATGAGCATGTATGAAAAGGAGGGGCAGGAGGGGCAGGAGGGGCAGGAGGGGAAGGGAAAGGGAGGCGAGAGGGTGGTCGGTGAAATTGTGGATGAGGGGGAGATTGAAGGCTTGAGGAGAACAGATAGCTGGGTGTCGTCGCCATGTGAGTGGCCTGTTTGCGGTGTATAGGTCTTCAGCTGACCATCTCTGTAGCCCGTCAACACACCATCGTCTCGTCGTTCGAATTCTCGCCCAGTACCCAGGGCACCTCGTCGTACAAGACTCCCAGGAGCAAACCGTCGTCTTCCACCTTGAATACCCCAAACACCCAGTCCCAATCTGCCATGTCGCCATCCTCCTTCCAGCGCCTGTCCCCCAACCCGCAGAACAGCAGCAGCGGCAATGATGACTCGTGGTTGTCTCACGATACCAACAGTCACTCCACCATCTCCGAGTGGTCGTTCCCATCCCCGGCCCCGGCGATCACTCGCCCGCGGTCCCCCGCGACCCACGCCGACTCCAACCTCCCCCAGCCCGGCCAGTCTCAAGCCGGAGGCGCCAAAGCGTCAGACAGCACCATATACACCCAGACCCTCACCTCAACCCCTGGCTCTGGATTTCGCTCCCCGGACGGTTCCGTCATCGCAGCCTACTCGCCAGACCCTTACCGCCCATTGCCCCGCGGGTTCGAGTCACTCACCAGCTACCCTCTCTCGCCATCCCAGATGGCCGAGAGCCGCGTAAGCCTCACGACTCGAGGCATCACCTCGGCCACTGGTATGGCCGTCGTTCCAGTCGAGAGGGTATCTGCCAAGGGGTCGTCGACCTGGACGCTGCAGAGCTACCACTCGGTCGGCCCGGATCCCACGGCGAGCGGCACGACTCTCGCCCGCTCTCAGGAGGCCTTCCAGACGCCCGACACCAAGACGCGAAGGAGTCTGGCTGATTACCGTGCACCGCCGCCCCCTCCTATGCCTGTCGATATGCCTCTCCCGCCCACGCCCACCTTTGCCAGGAGCAGCACCCTCTGGGAGCTCAGCTCGGGCGGCGCGCCCGGGAAGGACAGCATGGATATGTTGATGGGTGCCGAGGAGCGAGACTGGGTCGAGGTCGAGAGGGGTGTGGAGGGGGTGCAGAGCTGGGGTAAGGGGGGGGCGAAAGGCATCGGTATGGTTGCTGTTGTTGGCAGTGTTATTTGCTGGGTGAGTCAATGTTTACTCGGTAGAGTCACGAGATAGATATGATGAGCCAGCTGGCAGCAGCTGACGTTATTTTGGTGCGTGCCTGCTTTCTTTCTTTGCAGGCGCTCGGCATCCCGCTGCTACTCCAAGGGCCAACGACTATCACCACGGCGCTCTACATCGTCTCCACCCTCCTGCCTGCTCCCATCCTCGCCCTCACATCGCACCTTGTCCGCTACCGTAGCATCCCCAGGCCCGGTCCCCCCAGGGGGAAGAAGAGCTCGTCCAATACCACCACGACAGCCAGAACCGGCCACAAGTCCCTCGCACTCATGTCCGAGTCCCAGCTCTCCCTCCCCTGCTCCATCTCGCCCAAACTCACCCCTCCCGCCCCCAAGCGTGCATCCACCATGAACGTGTCCAGCGGCGCTCGATTGGGGAAGCTGGTCCAGCAGAAACCCTCTCTCACCAACTTCCTGTCCACAAATGATAGCGCCAGTCGGCCCGGTGGCCCGTCCTTCCAGTCTCGGAGCCCCCAACGCCGACACACGGTCTACGGGAACCTCACGATGGAGGATATCGAGGCGGAGAATGTGATGAGGAAAACACTCGCCAGGAGGAGCGGGGATGTCTGGATCCAGAACGGGCACGCAATCGAGGGCGGGGGCTTCATCGCTCGCGCCGCCGAGATGTTCAAGCCTGTCCCAGCGATGCGCGTGATGGAGTCCCAGCGGCCCCGGGGGTCCAGACAGAGGGAGGCCGGGGTGATGAAGCAAATGAGGGGTGGGGTGGTATCGATGCTGGCCCATCGAACAAGTCGGCTGTTCGAGTCGGACGTGCAGGGCGGGGAGGGATTCGACATGGCGCATCATGACCATGCCGCTCGCGCCAATGACTGCTGCGCCTCTCCCGGCAGGTCGTCCATCGCTATCTCAGTCATTGGCCCCTCCCCCGACAAGCGTATGTCGAGGCTCAGCAGAGTCAGCTCGAGCGGGCAAGGGGACACCACGGTGGCTGCGGCGCAGATCCAGCGAGCTACACGTGGGAGGATGTCGACGGGGCCAATGCTGATCTTTGGGAGGACGGCGGCGGGGGCAGAGGCGCAGGACAGGGAGGGAAATAAGGGCTATGAGCTGGACTGGTTGACGGCCGGGGTGCTTCCCAAGTGAGTCATGACTTCATCATGTGCAGTCCTGAAGTGCAATGCTGACGATCCTTCGTAGCCTCGTGCCGGCGATCAAGATTGGCAAGGACGTCAAGGTGGAACCTGCCCCTCAAGCTGCTCCCCTCCCCTCTACCGGCAGTGGCGAGTGCGACACAGCCTCGAGAGCCGAGTCGCGACCACCCCTCTCGGAGCAGACCACTGTCGAGGGTGACACCTCCTATGCTTCCATGCCCTCTTTCCACGAGGTCTCGTTTATGGACCAGTCCACCCCGCACCAGTCTCGCCAACCCGCGGCGCGCAGTCATGACCACCACGCCCGCACCTACTCGTCGTCTGTGGACTTCACCCACTCGCCCGATTACTACACCGCGGAGACAGCGACGAGTGCCAGTCGGGAGATGAGGAGGCGCAATGCCGAAATTGTGGAGGAGGGGCGCGACGAGGATGGGCAGGAGCTCAAGCACAAATCGTCGTTTGGGCTTCCCATACTGCGAAAGGAGGATTTCACCGAGGACCTGCGCAAGTCTTTCGACGAGCTCTCTCGCCCGTCAGCGGATGAGTACGACCGCGCAGGTGGTATAGACCTCCCTCCCATCCCCACAAACCTCACTTGCCGCTCTACCCTCTCGCCTGTCACCGAGCGCACAGAGAACTCCTCGGGGTCTGACTCCTCGATAACGCTCTCCAGGTCATGCTTGGAGGACATGCACCTTGCACTTCAGCTTGGCACGTCTCCCTCCTCACGCAGCGTGATGGTCGATCCCCTCAGCTCACCCATGCCCGGCCACGTCTACCACGATATCCCTCTGGGTAACTCGTCGATTGCGAATAGCATGAACACGGACGCCGAGGACGCCGTGGAGGAGATGGAGCGAATGATGGCGATGGACACACCCACGCGTGCCGAGTTCGTCATCTCCCCTGCCCCGTCCAGCTGCGCTGCGGCAAGTGGAAGGACGAGTCAGGCGAGTGACAGGTCGGTGACGACATCCATGTCTGGGACAACAATCACGTCCATGTCGGCTGTCGGATACGATGGCTTACAGGAGGACACTCCTCCCGTCCCCAACCTCCCCTCCCTCTATCGCCAGCCCGCCTACCCCCCCACCGTCCTCTCACACCCTCACCCTCCACCCCTCTCGCACTCGGCATCCGCTTCCACCTTCGGCCCCATCAACGCCAACCGCTTCTCCATCCAGGAGCCTCACCCTCCCGTCCACCAACTTCTTCCCAAAAAGTCAACCGAGACCATGCACTCGGCATGTACGGCGTCAGTGTCTGAAGTCAGCATGCCTACTCCGCCCCCGCGGGTACCAGAGTCAAAGCCTTCGAATGCCGAGCTGCGTCGGGTCAAGGATCTGAGCGAGAGAACAACAGATAGGGGGGAGGCAGTAGCAAAGAGGGGGGCTCAATCTGTGATGGAATACCGGAAGGAGAAGCCAAGCAAGATCGCAGCTCGCAAGGGGCTCAAGCCCCTTCGGCTGGTGGCGGACCGCCAGGCCAACAGGGTTAGCATGCCAATGCCCACGTCAATGTCTGTTGAGCAGAAGGTGAAGAAGTTTGAGGTGCTGATGGAGGGAGAGACGGTGTCGAAGGTGTCGCTGATCGGCAAGGGCGCGAAGGGGAAGGAGAACGAGCGAGGAGGCAAGTTATCGTCGGGCTCGGGCGTTTCTGGGGCAAGGGGCTTGAGGGTGTAAGAGAGAGGATATCTATAACCCTTAAATGATCTATTGTACCATACACCATGATACCTCCAGCGTACGATATGAACTGCATGCTTGACCTCGTTTAGTGTATTTATGGTCATATATCAAGCCAAGACTGCCATATCGTTAAGCACGTCTATATAGAACCCTCACTGTCGTCCACTCATCTTACTTGCCAGTTCTTTAGTGCTGCCGTTATATGGTGTCGGGGTGAATATGGGTTCCGATAGACTAAGTAAAAGGGGATCTCCCGGCCAGGCTTGTACATGCATAAGATACAAGCATAAGTACATGCTTCGGACTACACAGAATCTGTTTACATTCCAGATGAAGCAGCAGCAGCTACCAGAGCGCCGTGCATCGAGCCCAGGACAGACCAGACATTGTCTCTTCACCCGCCGCATAGGGGAAGGAAGAAGTAGAGGGAAGAGTCGACAGGTCAGCGATAGCCCAAGATGATTCTGCCGGCAGCAAGACATACATATGGAGGCGCTTCTGACCTACAGCTGTGAGTGCATGTCAGTCTTACCACCTGCACTCTCGACCCGCCAGAGACGACGTGCACAGAAGCACTATACTCACGACTGTGATCTTGTGGAGGACGTCCCTCTCGAGAATAAGGATGACGGACGCAGAGAGAGAGAGAGAGAGACGGCTGCGCCGGCGGCGACCCCCCAAACAGTAAGGGGGAGGAGATGGGAGACTCGGGATGGGCGGAGGGTGAGAGCGATGAAGTCTCACTTCTTGGATGCCATTGAGATCCAAGAAGTGTCTGACCTCAGGACCATTCTTACACGCTCTTTAGAAGGCGTGGTCGGCAATGGTTTCTGGGGATTAGGAGTGGAGCTTGACGACGAGCCGACATGCTAAAGGGAGAGGGGAAGTCAGGTCAGCACTAGCAGCGGTACGGCACTATCTGTCCATAGCTCATGAGCAAGCTTACCACTGTGCCGCTATGTGCGTGCTCTTCTTGGGCCGTTGTACTCTCCTCCTCGCGCTCATCGACGGACGGCAACACGCCAAAACTGGCCTTCCCCTTGCCCTTTCGGTCTGTGCCCAACTGCCCCTTAATCCCCATACTCTCCCACTCATCCTCCAAGTCTCGCGCATCGATCCCATTGGCGAGCCCAACGTCTATACCCGCAGCCAGACCCACGAGCAAGCCCATGATGGTGAGTTCGGGCCCACGGGCAGCCGCATTGCGCTGGATGACCTTGCTCACACAAACCCTGTTGTTGTCTGCCAGAAAGAACAACAGGGAGGCCGAGCCGTTGTGGAGGATCCCTACGCGGCATCGGTTGGCGCACATTTCCGCGAAGATCTGCGTGGAGAGTTTGATGGTCAGCAGGGATCATATGATTTAGGTACGAGAGAAGAAGGGTATCACACACTTGCAAGCAGACCTTCAAATCCGGTGACAGAAGACGACCTGAGCTACACTCAATCGTCGGGTCCGAGTTAACCCACAAGCGAAATCCTGAGCCTTCGAAGTCGTTTGCCTCGTCCGAAATTCGCTTAAGATGCGCATCGGACAGGACGTCTCCTCTCTTCCACTCCAGGAATGCAACCATCTTCCCATCCTCGCCCTTGACACACCAGTCAGTCACCCCGTGACCCTTCGCTTGACTCGCGGTCGCCCACAAAGGACGCCGCCCCGCGTTCCGCCCCGCTTTCCGCCCCGCTTTCCGCCCCGCTTTCCGCCCCGCGCTCTGCCCCGCGCTCTGCCCCTCGTCGGCCAATCGATGGCCGGGACGAAAGTTGGCAGGTGCTGCCAAAAACATATTGGCCAGCTGCGCCAAGAAGACCAGCGCAGCCCCCGCTTGATCTCCCTCGTAGTAAAGGCCGGCGATGCTCTTCACACGGAGGTCGATGTTCTGGGTTTCCACCCAGTCCCTCATGAACCTAGCCGTATCAAGAGAGTATCCGGTCTCTCTTGAACACAGGACAGACGACTTCAGCTCCGCCAGGACGTAGTCTCCCATGGAGGCACCCCGAACAAAGCTCACCCCCGTCTCGGGCCTGAGACATAGGTGACTCTTCATCGGTTTTGCCAGGTCCGTTGATGCGCGGGACTTGGGGCCGGGCACAAACGCGGGCTTGCTTGCGACCGGGGCGAACGGTGCCGGTACGTGTAACAACACGCAGTCGGCAGGACAAAGCAGGACTGGTTGGTGAGAGCCTTCGGGGAAGACCACGTCAAGTCTGTCCTGGACTTCCTCTTGTTCATGGGGGATGTACTCGACGCTCACGCGGACAGAATAACATCCCATTTTGTCGATGAGAACTTTGAGGGGAGGATGAGGGGAAGGACGGAGTGCGGGAGAGCGACGTGGATGTTCGGGATTGGATTGTGGCTGGGAGGGGTAGCGTGAGTAGTGCGGTGGGGTGGTGGTGGTGGTGGTGGGTGAAGGGGAATAGCAGTGCCGAGGTGGTGGATGATGGGGTGGATGACGGGGTGGGGGGGTGAATATGAGGAGGACGTATGTATGTCTTAGACGGTGCTGAGGTCGCCAGAACAAGTATCGTGGCAGTGCATCCCAGCCACAACGGTGACGTGTCGTCGCTATGCCTACAACGCCCAGACCGCCACATTCCCCGGGGGAAATGGCGGTCTGTGCGACGGCGAGGGGGAACAGTGCCCAGAGACATGCCAGTCGCGAAGGAAACGTCAGGAGGCGGCGCAGTTGGATGGAGACGGTGAATTACGTAACAGAAAGTCAGTCGCCCGGACCGCCACCGAGCCGAGTGGTTGTTGATGTCTTACTGCTCTGCTGCATCCTCTCATCATCC
>JANBXI010000132.1:0-10612 GCA_024271845.1 Cryptococcus sp. VH57_BW
GCCCCCACCCACCCCCTCACCGTCCTCGCCCTCGAGTCCTCCGCCGACGACTCGTCCTGCGCCATCGTCACCTCCGCCCGCCGCATCCTCGCGCTCGCCACCCGCTCCCAGCACGAGCACAACGCCACCTACGGCGGCATACACCCCCTCGTCGCCCAGGCCGCCCATGCCCGCAACATCCCCCGCGTGATCGAGACCGCGCTCCAGCAGGCAGCCGCCCACGGCGTCGCCTGGGACCGCATCGACGCCGTCGCCTACACCCGCGGGCCCGGCATGAGGGGGTGTCTCCAGATAGGAGAGATGGCCGCCAAGGCCCTCGCCGCCGGCATGCGCAAGCCCCTCGTCGGCGTCCACCATATGGCACGTCCCGCCTCATCCCATCGCTCCCCCTGCAGCGGCTGTCCCGCCTCATCCCATCGCTCCCCCTGCAGCGGCTGTCCCGCCTCATCCCATCGCTCCCCCTGCAGCGGCTGACCCCCTCATCCCATCGCTCCCCCTGCAGCGGCTGACCCCCCCCTCCCCCACGCAGCAAGCCCATGCCCTGACACCGTTACTGACCGAACCCGACCCCCCGGCGTTCCCGTTCCTCATCCTCCTCGTGTCCGGCGGACACACCCAGCTCGTCCTGGCCGCGTCCTTGGACACGTACACTATCTTGCTCGACACGCTCGATAGCAAGATTGGGTGAGTCGCCGCTTGGCTTTTGGGTTGGGTTCACTCCCAGGGGTGTCTCGGTTAGAGTTGGCGAACGACGTTGCGGTCGACGTGCCCAGAGTCTGCCGCGACGTAGCTGACCCCCTCCCCCAGTGACGCCTTTGAAAAAGCGGCCCGCCTCATTTCCCTCCCCGCCCACCCCACACGCTCCCCCGGCGCAACACTCGAGACCTACGCCGCCCTGCCCCCGCTCCCGCCCTTCCGCGCCTGCCCCGCCGACACATTGCCCGTGCCCCTCTCCAAGGGGGAGGGGAAGGCCGTCAGGGCCTGGTCCTTTGCGGGCGTGGTTTCCGCTCTGGAGAAGAGGGTGGGGGTCTGTAGGGAGGGTAGGGCGGGGGGGGGGACCGCGGATGCTTCGTCCGACCCCTCGTCGCATTCCTCGTCTCCGTCGCCCGACCCCTCGTCGCATTCCTCGTCTCCGTCGCCCGACCCCTCGTCGCATTCCTCGTCTCCATCACCCGACCCCTCGTCGCATTCCTCGTCTCCATCACCCTCTCTGCGATCCGCTACTGCCGACCCCTCGTCGCATTCCTCATCTCCATCACCCTCTCTGGCCCCCGCCCCCGCCCCCCCCCACACCCCCCCCCACACCCCCTCACACCCCCGCCCTCGTCCAACCTCACTCGCGCCGCCACTTCGTGGCTCCGCTCGTTCGACCCCCCTCCCCGAACCCCATCTGCGCGAATTCTCCCGCCTCTTCCAACTCGCCGCCACCTCGCATCTCACCCTCAAACTATCCCAAACCCTCCTCGACCTCCCTCCTGCCACGCGCCGCGCGGTGACCGGCCTCGTGGTCAGTGGCGGGGTGGCGAGCAATCTCTATCTGCGGGGGGAGCTCGCGAGGCTCGTGCACGACGTGTGGGGGGACGACGGCGTGCGGGTGTATTACCCCCCGATCGCTCTATGCACGGGCACGTCCATCACGTTCACTACGCGCACCCCTCTCGCTCGCAAGCTGACAAGACGACCACATGCAGATAACGCGGCGATGATAGCCTGGGCGGCGATCAAGCGGATACAGGCGACCCCGGGCGGCGTCGCGGACCCGTACGACCTCCCGCTCAGGCCCAAGTGGTCTCTCGAGGCGCTGTATGATGATGTCCCAGGAGCGCCTCTTGGCGCAAAGACATGACTTGCAGCACTGTCACATACCAGACATGACTTGCAGCACTGTCACATACCAGACATGACTTGCATGCACTGTCACATACCATACATGACTTGCAGCACTGTCACATACCAGACATGACTTGCATGCACTGTCACATACCATACATGACTTGCAGCACTGTCACATACCAGACATGACTTGCAGCACTGTCACATACCAGACATGACTTGCATGCACTGTCACATACCATACATGACTTGCATGCACTGTCACATACCATACATGACTTGCAGCACTGTCACATACCAGACATGACTTGCAGCACTGTCACATACCAGACATGACTTGCATGCACTGTCACATACCATACATAACTTGCAGCACTGTCACATACCAGACATGACTTGCATGCACTGTCACATACCATACATGACTTGCAGCACTGTCACATACCAGACATGACTTGCAGCACTGTCACATACCAAGACATGACTTGCATGCACTATCATTTGGCATGCAGCACTGTCACATAGCGTACATTCCAGTTCGGTACAAACAGTACTCGCCTGCTTCTAGTCTACAGAGAAGCAAGCTCAAGCGTAGAGGTAGAACCCCTCCGACCCAGGAGGCATCAGCCGCACCCGAGCCTTCCCCCCCGCGGGGATATGGTGCAGCGCACCATCCGCACAGACGAGGGCCCCGTCGCCCCTGCCCACGTCCGAGGGCCCGTCCGAGGGAGAGGCCGCGGGCTCCCACTCAAAGGATCCGCAGCGAAAGTACTCTACAACGACATCGCCGTCGCCCTTGGCCTCCGCCGCCCCCGCCCCACCACGAGCGGGATACGTCAAGTCCACATGTGCCCCGCCCGCATAAGCCTTCCCAAGCACCTCGAACGCCCGCTCCGCCCACTTCCCTGCCCGCTCCCCGTCCGGCGCAGCGCGTACCCGCGGGTCGCGCAGTGGGCGCAGAATGACGAGGTAGATGTGGTTTGGGCCTTGGCCTGGGCCCGGAGCCAACGCCGCGGGGCGGGTGGACGTCGCTCGGAGAGACGTCTGAGGCGAGATGACAAAGGTGGGCTCCAATCGGTCGACGGTGGACGTGGAGAGAAAGTAGGCGAATGGGCCCCGAAGGTCTACCGCGGCTTCGTCCCCTACACCCGGCCGGTCCGCCGTGTACACACCCACCCATTCCCCCCTTTTCGGATCCCACTGCTCCACTGTCCCTTCCCCACCCACAGCAGCAGAGGCAGCAGGCGCAGCAGGGAATAGCCTCGCCTTCGCATCCCACCACACCCCCGCGTTCTTCTGCGCCGCCATCCTAAACCTCTCTGGCCCAGGGTGGGCAGCGCGGAGCGCCTCGGAAGAGTCGAGAATGGCGGCGTGCAAGGAGGTGGACAGGACCACGTGGGAGGGGACGGTCACGGGACTTGCTTGGGGGGGGGTGTTGGGCGAGGATGACGCGGAGGAGGAGAGGGGGGGTAGGAAGGTGGTGAGGGTGATGGGTAGCGCCACGGGCGGGTGGTCCGCGAGCAGTGCGAGTAGCGGGTAAAGCTTCGGGAGGGCGTCCTCTGGCGGGCCGGCACCGGTCGGCAGAGCCGCGAGGAGAGAGGTGATGTCTGGCGAAGCGGACCCGGGCGGGTAGAGCGATGCGTAGAGAGCGTTTGCCTGTGGGGTCGTTAGTCTAGATGCTGGGGACGCTGGGGAAGAGGATGCGGGAGGCTTACAGTGCCGAAAGGCAGGATCGCGAGCTCCCACCGCCCAGCCCCCTCTACCGTGTGTTCCCCTCCATCGATCACCGTCTGCCTCTCTAGCACACCCTCAATCATCTCATGCGCCGTCCCATCGCCTCCGACCACCACTGCCACCAGCCTCTGGCCCTCCTTCGCGCCGGCGCGGATCTTGCGCCCGATCTCCCCGGCGTGCAGCGGCGCGGCGGTGTGGTGGATCTGGTAGGTGCGGGACAAGTGCCCGAGGAGCGGCAGGACGTGGGTCTCCACGACTGGTTTTCGCAATGCAGTCAGCTTGATGACCTGGAAACGGATGGGCAGCTCGCACGCTCGCTTACATTGTGGACCTTGGCCATGCCCCGCCGCGGGGTTGACGATGATATGGATCGTGTCCTCGCTCCTTGTCATCCCGTCTGTGATGGCTTCCTCACCTGATAGGATGTGTAGATACAACGCCGGCCTCGATATATATATGCCATTCACATGCACCTCGGCTCGCTGCCCTCGCCGCCGACTGCCCCGCCGGCGGTGGCGCAGCAGCAGGTCCGAGGCAAGCACGTCACTCGACGGCCCGACAGGAACAAACGTAATTACGCGTGCGGGGGGTTAGGGATGATTCTTACGCGCCGGCCGGCTGAGCAGCCAGCACTGCGAGAATGCATGCATATAAGGTCTGGAGAGTGAAGGGTGCGATGGCGGTGGCTGCAGCTGGTGCGAGAGGATGACATATATGCATGTCAGCTGAGAGGCCCGCTCGATGGCCAGCTTCGCCCAGAGCCCAGACATCTCGGGGATGAAGGAGACGCGTCGGTCGCAAATGGACATCCCCTTGTTGCGTTGCTTCTTGCTTACCACCACTGTCTTCTTGACGTCCGACAACTCCCCGCCTGGGTGGTCTCTTCAATCCACGGCGCGTACGAGACTCCGACTTTTCGCGTTTCCCCCTCCTCCCTTCGCCTGCGCCGCCTGCGCCGCCAGTGCCCTCGACACGCTCGTCGATGCGCTCGGCCCGGTCTCCATCTGCCCTCGGCCAACGCTCCACCCACTCTCACGAGACCACCCACCTCGCGCAGGATGGGCCGACGCTTGGAAGACGCGACATGCGCGATCTGCATGGACGTGCTGTTTGACAAGCGGGATGACTTGGACGATATCGTCCACATCGCGACTTGCGACTGCGGTGCGTCTCCACCATCCTGCGCCTCCACCGTCCAGTGCTTCCCGTCCGCTGTCCCCCCCCCATACACACGCTGACCCCTCCCGCAGGCCACGTGTTCCACGAACCCTGCGTGCTCGAGTGGTTCCGCTCTCAGGCGGCCTCATGGCTCGTCTCCGCGAACGAGCATGGCTTCACCAACCCAGATGGCGAGCCGGCCACTCTTGCTGACGCGCCGGCCGAGTGTCCCTCGTGTCGCGCCGAGTGCTTCGCAGACGACGATGGGCGGGTGATGATCCATCGGTTGTTTATCAACTTTGAAGGGAGGTCGAGCAGCGCAGCGCCGCCGGGGGGGTCGTCCCCCGTGCGCGAGGCCAGGCTGGCGCTCGGGACGCAACATCAAGAGAGGGAGAGGGAGAGGGAGATGGGGAAGAAAGACAGGGAGCTGCTGGGACTGGCAAGGCGGGCAAAGGGGCTGGCGGAGGAGGTGAATGGTATCGAGGCGGAGAGCGGGGAGGAAGATGTGGACGCGATGATGGGCCGGGTGAGCAGGTTGGGGGAGGACTTGAAGGTCTCTGCCAAGGCCCGAAACGGTATCGAGGTGGGTCCAGCTCTTGGCGAGATATTTTCGAACGGGGCTGACACGCCGACCGGCAGGTGTACGTCGGTGGTCTGATCACCGCGATCGACCGCCTGCGCTCGACGCTCAAAGACCACCCGCTCATCGCCGTCCTCCAGAACCGCATCGCCGACAGCCGGCGCGAGGCGCTGGCGCTCGAGCGGGAGATGCGCACGGCGATCCCGCGCGAGGTCAAGAAGGCACAGGAGGTGGAGCGGGCAATAAGCGAGAAGAGGGTGCGGAGAGTGGTGGCGGATTATGAGGCGGTGAAGCGGGAGCTGGAAAAGGAAAAGGTGGCGAGTAAGGCGGGGAGGAGGGCGATGGACGAGAAGGCCAAGGAGCTGGAGAAGCAGCTGGGGGAGACGCGACAGTGAGTCTGAACGGCAACGATCGTGGATAGGACGTCGCTGACCGAGTGGCAGACGACTGGCGCTGGAAGAGAGCGACCGGGAGAAGCTCCAGACGATGCTGAACGAGCGCAGCCGGCAGCTGTACATGTTCCGGAAAGAAGCAAGTGAAATGCTGACGATGGAAACACGTCCCAGCTAACAAATGACGCAGAACGAGTCCCGCAAAGCTCTCAAAGCCGAGCTCAAAGAAGCCAAAGAAGAGAACGCCCGTCTCCTGTCCCAGCTCCAGGCTGCTCATGTCGACGATTCTTTGCGCCGAGCCTCCCCAGCCTTCTCCCCCCGCAGAGCCTGGTCTACCCCGTCCATCGACATTGATCTGGACGACGACGACGGCCCTATCTCTGAAGGCGACAGCAGTGTCCGAGAGATCTCTGGCACGGGGTTCCCCACGCGCCCCACGCGCCCCACGCGCCCCACTCACACCCTGCATCGCCGCTCGTCCGGCGCGGACTCGTCGTCTCTCCAGATCGAGATGCCGTCGTTCCACGACGAGTCCCTCCGCGGGCTCTCGCGCCTCATCCCGCAGCAGTCGTCCGGGTCCGGGTCCGGGCGCGGTAAGCCCCAGGTCAAGACGGCGAGACCTGCCGGCGGAAGCCCGCAAGAGCGGGCGGCGACGCGAGGCCACCCGACCGCGCGGACGATGATGTTTGACCTGGGCGAGCCCGTGGGCAAGCGGCGCCGGACCAACTCGAGCAAGTACTTTCTCACGACGGATACGGGGGGGAAGCGGACGTCTGCGGCGTGGCTTGATGGGGACGAGTCCGACGGCGCGGGGGGGGCGGTGAGCCGCGGGGTGCTGGGTGGGAGCCCGTCGGTGAGCCCGCAGAGGATGCACCCCGCGTTTGGGAAGAGACAGGCGGGGGGAGGGGGGAACCCGTTCGCGGCAAAGAAGCACGAGGGTGGGGAGAGGCATGATATGCCTCCTGCGCGGCAGCCGCGACCCTCGGCGTCGGCGTCGGCCGCGTTCGAGGGGGCCCCTCGAGGGAAAGCACGCGCGGCGCGCGCTCCGCTGGGGAAGGGCGCGCCAGACAGCAGGCAGCAGAGTATGGTTGCGTGGCTGGGGATCGCGGATGTGAATGGGAGGCCGAAGGCGGGGATCGTCAGTGGGCAGAAGGTGAAGCGGCGGTGAGATGTCGGGGGGGGCAGGGGGCGCATGTGGGGGTGGGGCAGGGGCTGGGGTGCGGGGTTGGGGTGAGCACTTTTATGAAGAACATGTAGTGTATGATATCATGACTGTGACGCTGTGGGATATCTGGACGGTGCACGTTCCATTGACGAAGTATGTTCATTCTCGCCAGAGTCCGGTGCTCCTCAGCACTCCGGGATCGAAAAAGGGATCGAAAAAGAAATAGATACAGAATCACAGCAGAGAGCATTCCCCAGTCGTCCCCGACCTGGGTACTACCTCTCCGATGCTCAGTTTGTCTTCGCAGATCGGACGGGATGCGGAAGTATATGAGCTTGATGGCCGTGACTGAAGGACGTTGACAGTTCAGTGGTCAGTAGCCGGCGTGTTCCGAGTGGTCCGCGACAAGGACAGGACCGCGAAAGGACAGTCGCGGTCTCGCGCGCCGCTGACGAAACATCGGCACGGAGCAGTCTCTGCGTCGTATTGACGCTCATGCACCTCAGGACAGCGCTCCTCCCCGACTGCCCATCAAGCAGGGCACGGATGGCCCGTGCTCCGACGGCCTCCGACGGGCGGCCCGGCCGCCGTCGCGCAGACACGACGCGGGGTGAGCGTCGTTGTGGCCGTCGCCGTTGCCGTCGCCGTCGCCGCCGTCGTAGCGTGGTGACGGACAGAAAGTGCGGGGCTGGCACAGTACGCTAGCGAAAGCACGCGACGGTCCAAGTGGTGGACAACTAGCCTCGCCAAGGCCGCGACGGTCGTCTTGACCCGCCTCCTCCCATACCATGGCAACACCCGCGGCAGGGTGCGGCAACCGACACATGTAGGACAGTCCTGACGAGTGGGGTCCTGACGAGTGGGGTCCTGACGAGTGGGGGAAGAGGCGGGTCAGGTATAAAGAGCCGGTGCATCGGCTCGAGTCCTGGATCCCCAACAGCTGCGCTGCTCACTCATTCACACACCGTTCTCCAGTCCTATCCTCCCTCACCTCGGCCGGTCCGACATCTCTCCTCGACACACTCGTAAAAAACCCCATTCGCCTCGACACACCCGCCGATACCACGCTGCACTACCAACGTCCGCATACCCGCCAACGCACCAACGCACCAACGCACCCACGCACCCACGCACGACCCACGGCCCACCCACCCGCCATGCTCGCTCGAACTCTCCTCGCTCTTCTCCCCGTCCTGGCGACGATGGCATCCGCGATGCCGTCCAAGCGCGCCGACTGCCCTGCGTTCGCGCTCCAGGATTACGCGTGAGCCGTAGCGGCGTGCGCACGCGCCTCGAGCTTTGCTGACGTCCCCCTGCGCACTTGCGACTGCAGCGACTTCCAGATCTCGGGCGGGGTGGGGGGCAACGCGCAAGCGGAAGCGAACGCGGTGTTTGTGGACCCGTTCGACGGGTGCGACCTGTCGACTGTGGACGCGACGAGCTTGAAGAATATCCAGACGATGCGGGAGGCGGCCGAGGATGCGGAGACGGACGAGTTTAATGGGCAGATTGACGCGGCGACGGGGGACGAGCTGGCGGCGCTCAAGGTTGGAAAGACCAAGAACAAGTAGGTGGTGTGGGGGTGGGGGTCGGGGTCGGGGTCGGGGTGGGGCGCTGACGGGGGCGACGGCGGGGACGTAGGGTGCTCAAGTTGACGGGGGAGATCCTGGCGCTGCAGATCAAGGCGGCGCAGGGGAGCGACGAGACGGACAACATCGCGGGGGAGCAGGTGGGTGTCGGGTGCTGGCTGGGGCGTGGGCGCGTTGCTGACGGAAGGGCGGGGTGGGCGGATGCATAGACCAAGCTGGACACGAACGTCGCGGCGGACAAGAAGAACGACGGGGCTGCGTCGCAGCCGGTGGCGGGGAGCGGCAACGCGGCGGTGGCGGTGTCGGCGTCGGCGACGGCGGCGGCGACGGAGACTTCCTCGGCGTCGTCGTCGGGCTGCACGTGCACGTGTGCGTAGAGCGGCGGTGGAGCGGGGGAGGGGGACCGAGCGCAGCGTCGTAGTCGTAGCTCCCGCGTAGTCAGTCTTGCGGATGCATCGCGCCAGTGTCGAGCGCGCCGCCCGCCCGCGTGCCTGGCGCACGGGGCGTTTCCAGTGCTTATTGTTCTCGCGGGCCTGACCCTGAGCCGGCCGCGGCTGTCTCTTATTGTCCTCGGCTCGGCCACTCCCCGGGGGCGCACTGTCGGAGATTAGATCGGGCGGGGCGGGCGGCGCTGTCGCATCGCGCGGGGCGGGGCTCGAGGCCGACGACAGTGCACGGCCCGTCTTCTTGTCCTCCTCCATCCTCCCCCCGCTCCCCCCCCCCCGCCCCGCGCTCCACCGCCAGAGCGGGCTCGCACGCAGCAGCCAGTGCCCGCCGCCCGCACGCCCGCACGCATGCGGGATAGGCCCGAGCGATCAAAGGACCAGGGACCGAAAGGACAGAGGGGAAGGACGAGATGGGGCTTTGGAGGAGGTCGGGGCGCGGGCGCGGGGAGGCGGACGTGCCGCGCTCGCCGTCGCCGTCGAGAGAGCGGGCGGGCGGGGCGGGGGAGGACGACGTCTGTCTGCGGTCGTGAGTGTGCTGGTCAGGGAAGGGTCGGGCCGGGCCAGGCCAGACATGAAACGGTGGCTGACGAGGCGGTCTATTGTCCTGGCTCTGGCGCTGTCTCTGTCGTGTCCTATTGTCCTTGTGTGCAGCTGTGCGCGCGGGCGGGCAGGAATCGGCCATGCGTGTTGGGACAAGGGGGGGGGGGAGAGTGACAGTGTGTCCTTGTCCTCTATGATCGACCACACGGTGTTGTGTATCCCCATCGTTCTTGCGCCGCCGCCCTCGCCGCCCTCGCCGCCGTCACCGCCGTCACCGCCGTCACCGCCTTCACCCCCGTCCCCCCCGTCACCCCCGTCACCCCCGTCACCCCCGTCACCGTACGCTGCCGCCCCTGCCGCCGGCACGGCTGCCCCCCCCCTCAAACCACCGAGAAGGTCCCGCGCCTTCCCTGTGGACGTGGGCGTGCACGAGCGTTTCACCAGTGCCCGAGCGCCTCGACCCCTGCGCCTGCCCCCGCGCCTGCCCCCGCGCGCCGCCGTCGCTGCTGCAGTGTGTGTGCCCGATTCCGAATCCGTTCGCGCGGACGCCCGAGGGATGGTGTCTGTGTCTGTGTCTGCGGCGGCACCCGCGCCCGCGTCGGAGCCTGCGCCTGCGTCGTTCTGGGTCGAGGACGGGACGGTGTACTATTTTGGGGGGGATGCGCCGGAGCCGAGGCTGTCCCGGCGCCGGGGGTCCGTGCGTCGGGTGGGCACGCGTGGGGCGGGCGTGGGCGGGGGCGTGGGCGGGGGGCCGTGCGGTGTGTGGCAGGGCGAGGGGGCGCACGGTGTGTGGGCGGGAGAGCACCGTGCGCCGCCGTCGCCGTCGTCCACGCCCTCGCCCCGCGCCGTGTCCCTTCCCTCCCCTCCCCCCCCTCCCCCCCCTCCCTCCCCTCCCTCCCCGCCGCGCGCCCCCTCCCCGCCGCCCTCCCCTCCGCCCGCCGCCCCCCCGCCGATATCCCCCGCCCCCGCCCACGCCCCCGCCCCCGCCCCCGCCCACGTGCCCACACACGCCCCCCACCGCCTCGCCCGCCTCGCCCCCTCCCCCATGCACCCCGCCGACTCGGACCCGGCACGGGACCCCCTCCGTGAGCACCTCCCCTCCCCCTCCCCCCCGCCGCAGCTCACCCGCAGCTAACCCGCCGCCCCCCCGCCACTCCCCCGCCACTCACCCTCAC